>CAESWR010000120.1:252624-265292 GCA_903171835.1 Mullus surmuletus | reverse complement strand
ATATATATATATATGTATATAAAAATCTCAGGTATTGGAGGAATCCCAGCATGCATGTGAGAGGACAGAATTTCAATGGGGGTGAGGAAGTGGGTGTGTGTAGCTGCCATGGTTAGTTTGCGTAGGAGTGCTGCAAGGGAGGGCCCTTGGTATGAGATAGCAGCACAGCCGGAGTCATACTAATGGAAACATCAAGGGCTGGAAGTACAACACAAATCAAGACAAGGGGAGGGAAGCGAGGACAGAACAGCGGAGAGGCGGCAGAACGCGATGCTGCTGTTTCTGGACTGAGGCAGATTTCTGACTGATTAGAGCTATTAGACGGGGTGGAGGAAGGAGAAAGCCGCTCAGTCATAGGGGGGCCGATGTGACGTTGCACCCTCTGGCCCGCGTGCATTAGCCTCCTTAAATGGCAATTAATCAGAGGCGGGGGGCTTAAGAGATCGGAAGCGTACGTATTCCTGGGGAACTTTTCATCAGGATGTAACACAAACACCAACCCAAAGACTGATGAAAACCGTGCATCGGCCGCGTCGTGCCGGCCACAAATAAGCCGACGCTGAACAGTTGTCTCACCCTCAACAACAGATGAGAGGCTATAATTGCACCAGGCAGCGGAATAACAGAGACAGTGTATGTTTCGAGACCTCCGCACACAAAAGTCCTTCTGTTCAGCGGGGGAACAGGTGCAACGTGGGAGTTGGAGTCATCAGATCCCATGGTGGTGCAGGGTGGGGGAGGGTGGGGGAGGGTGGGGCAGCTGCCACGGCTCAATGCAATCATTTCAAAATTCTGTGTATTATTATGATTCATTTGTCTTCATTTAATGGACGGCCACTTGTTGAAGGATTTTTTTTTCTTTTTCTTTTAATGAGCAGCATTCATTAGCCGTGTTTGTGCCTGAGGTCGTGCTATCGGTTCAGTTTCAGTTCACGGCATCAATCAATGGTTCCCACCCAAGGATTGCTCTCATTAAATTAACCATTTTGAACAGAAACATCCTGACACAATCTAAACCACATTCAGAAGAGTAACGGAAACTTTTTTTTTCCCCCTCTTCCAAAGCGATGGAACGTATCCATCTTGGGCTTCTGCTTGATTTTAATAGAGGCAGCAAGAAACAGATGCATTTCGGAGGGTTTCAAGAGTTACGACGTAATTGTGAGACTTTCCTGTAGTATGTGAAGATCCAATAACAAATGAAATCTGGTGTGAGTTTATTTGATACGCTGATTCTGCAAACATACTGCCATTGGTTGCAACATGAATACTTTAGCCAACATTCCAACACCTAGATGCAGGTAAACAAACCCTTGTGGAAACCGGAGGAAAAAATTAGAAGTGCAGAAAGAGAATACAACATAAAACAGAGAGGGGTATAAGGACAGTTCCTGGAAAAAAGAAGTAACTATTTATTTTAGAACTGAGCAGCCCTAGAAAGATGGCAAGACTCACAAACAGAAGGACAGATTAAATGGGCAAGGATGAAAAAAAAAAAAGATCCATGAAAGAAACCTTGTGCATGGAAATCCATGGTAACAGTGACAATGACTGTCTTCATGGAAACAAACACAAAAGGGGACAGTTATTGAAAAATAAAAATAAGCCTTGGCCGGGGTCTATTTTAATGCTCCTGCTGCTGCTGCATTAACCTTGGCTCGGGTCTGGGTTAATGCAGCAGAGTTAGCGAGCGCAAAGGAGGTGGCAAGAAGGGGGGAGAGGAGAAGTGAGGGGTGGTCTGTAGAGTGATAGGAGAGGGAGGCGGTACTTTGTAAAAGAGAGCCTGCCTGGGAGACACAGCACACTTAATCCTCCTGCCTGGGAGAAAGAGAGAGAGAGATCTCAAAACAATCTCGTAGAGGGGACAGGCAATTTTCAGCCCTTCAAACTGAAACACGCTTCCCACATCACCGGCCACACACACACTCACACACACACATGTCTTCTCACACACATGTGCAGCGTGGCACCGTGGCAGGTGGCCTTTGCCCAGAGCGGCAGCACTGGTGGAAAGTGAGTCACTGAGCTGAGGATTGGATCCTCCCTTTCCAGCGTGAGCGGAGTTAGGGAGCCGGAGCTTCACTTTCCTCCCCAGTGCAGAGAGACTGCACGCCAGACACGAGGCTCCCCACTCCTCCCCTCTCCCACTCTGTCTTTTCCTGGGCTCCCGTCCAGAGAATGACTGGCTCCAGTGGACCCAAGAGGAGCAACGCAGCCTGAAGATATTGTACAGCAGCTCTGGCTCTGCTTGCCTGCTGAGACCGACACTGAGATTTTATAAATCAGCAGCAGCAGCAGCAGCATCACCTTCATGGAATTAATGGATTTTTTCCCCCTTCCTTTATTACATTCAACAGATCACCAAGAGTGGATCTGAGCAGGGCATGCAGATATACAAACAAACAGAAGGACTGACATATGGACAGAGCGCGGTGGGCACTGCGGCGTGAATGAAGCAACTGGACTTCTCTTCTCCCAAAGACCAAGCAAGAATAATAGCCAGAGTGCCGTTCTGTCCACCAAGGTGGTGGGTGGATGCAGCTTTGAGCAGTCCGCTATAGGGGGAAGGCAGAGACTATATAGAAGCTGCAAGATTTGCTTCATGCACACACACTGATGATGAGCAAAAAACGGACTCCTTCCCTCAAGTAGACTCGTTTTGGATACCTGACATTCTCCTTAATTAGAGCTTCCGTGGGGACTCGCAGAGAGAGAGAAAGAGAGAGGAGCAGACGACTTTTCTTTTCATGGACTTTGCCGCCCGTGCTGAGCGCGCTCGCAGGCTTTCTGTGCAGATGAACGTGGAGTGTGTGTCTCCATGAGGATGGAAGAGTGCACAAGGTCCGTGTGTGTGACAACGATGCTGTTGTATCTGGTCCTGCTGAGCTCGGCTCACGCAGCCAACAGCCTCTACCCGAGAATACGCCTCTCCCATAAAGGTAAAATGCTTGTTTGTGTGTGTGTGTGTGTGTTTTTATTGTCATGACTTTACGAGTAACGATTCATTATGCAAATGCTCTGGTGTATTGTGGTGATGGCGAAGGTGGTCGAGCAGCCCGGCGTGTAAAACTGTCAGGAGTAATCAATGCAGGCTGAATTAAAATTCTCTGCTTAGAGCTTTTATGGCGCATTGGAGAGCAAAGGTGCAGGTTCAAATTGCCGGTATTCACAAGACTGGAAGTTCATTATCAACAGACCTTCAAATTGTCAATGTGCTTCTTTTCAGGAAATGCAGACCGCAAGCGTAAATGGAAATTACACAATAAAAGCTCCAAAATGAATCAATTACACTGAGAATAAAGCGAGTTAGGGGAGACACGGCATCTTCTGTGAGTGAGCGCACGGAGCTGCCAGTTATCATCCCAACGTAATGAGATTCAGATTGAAGATTCGGGTCTTTAAAGTCGGAGTTAGATGAGGGAGCCCCTCCCATCGACTGTTGATGTTGAAGGAACCGGCTCGTGGTTTGTTTTGGTCGCTCGGCCACGGTGGCTGAGAATCCACAATGTGGCTTTCTCTCATGCTCATAGTGGCGGAGCAACGGAGGAGGTATTTGGACGCGGTGATGGACGGAGTTGTGTGCGAGCGCGTGTGTGTTTATGCATGCGGGAGAGGAGGTGTTTATGTGTGTGTGTGGGAGTGTGTGATATGGATGTGTGCGGGGTGCTGGTATGCGGAATGACTGTTATGTGTCTCGTGGACAGTAATGAGGGTTTTATCTTTGGAGATAAAAAACTCTTCAGTAAACATAGCTTTTTTTCCTCTCCTCACAGTTTTCTTTGATCTCTATAGCAACAGAAGGTGATGATTCCACATAAGCCTGTTAGTCACGGTTGAATATAGGTGAGGAATTTGAATGGTCAATAACTCATAAATGCAGCAGTGTTTGTTCTTGACGAGAGTTGACAGGTCTGATGCATTAGCAGTATATGTCAGGTTTGATGCTTATTGATAATCTCTATCTGACCTATTTTTCTACTTTTCTGCAATATATATTAAGAACATATATCTTTAAATAGGATAATTACATTGTAGCACTTTTGACAATGAAAAGATAACAGCTGCGGAACATTAGATTATAACTTCAGGCTACAGTAACGTGAAGTTCATCTATCAACAAGACAGCAGATCACAGCCGATGTGCTTAGTCATAAATGTCACGTCAATATCTGTTATGATCACGACTTCAATATCACAACCAATTCATTACCTGCCTGAGGGGGGAAGCCGCAACATTGATTGACGTGCCACATCTTTATCTCTCTCTGTCTGGTGATGCGTGTTCTGGCTAGCACGGAGGACTGTGAGCAGGCTGCAGTTGGATCCTATCATTATGGAATGAAAAACATCTAAGGCCTTAATATATGCCTCATGGGCCGTGCCAGCAATTTCTGCACACACCCAAAAAGTTCACACACACACATACACTCACAGGCATGGGGCGGAATAGTGCGAATTCTTCGCAGGCTGGTGACTTGGATGCACTTCAGGGAGATGAAGAGGGATGTGGTTTTAACTGTTCGCCCCCAGGAAAATGAAAATACTAGCAGAACATCTGGTATCAAAAGCACAGTGGAACAACTTGACCCCTCCCCTCCCTTACACAGCGATTGATAATGGGAGGGGAATATTTATGCTATCTGTGCTGAAATATTTTTAACCTGCCTCTGGGCTGATGGGTAGATACCATGTGTGGGATCAATAGAAATCTCAATAAAAGATCAGATCAACTTTCTCCTGCTTGCTGGAAATTAATTCCTCTGGGCAGATGTGCATGTGTTTTATAAATGACCTTCATAGCAATGAAGGAAAATTGATCTCTGCATGCTTTGATGTTATCCACACTTGTGAGATTATTATCCTCCCCCTCTTTCATCTAATCTGTCTCTTCTCGTCCACACTTCTGGACCAGTGAACCCCCCCCCCCAATTGCATCCAATGCACTTTCATCTCAGGCAACCTTTCCATTTGCTTACACTTTCAATTAAAGTTCCAAACGCTTTTTACCTAAATCACATGAGATATTGAGTTACAACCACAGCGCTCTCGGCTCTTTACGACATGATTGACCCTAATCTTTGACTGCACAGCCTTCAAAGACCTAAAACAGGGTGTAGATGTAAAAACACCTCAATTGCCCAGATTTTGGCCATTAAACTCCATAATTTGTGGGTCATTACTTGCAGAAACACCCTGCAGTGAGATGTACTTTCTACAGAACAGAAATAAACTGTTAATTTTGTGCTATTTCTGTGCTTTTGGACTCGATAAGTTTTACATCCACATTGTCCAAAGTCTCTTGGCAGCAGCATCTCTTCGATCTCCAGGCCTGTGGAGTGAGCTGAGCTCCTCTTTTAGGGCCATCATCAATTCTGCAGCTAATGAGGCGGTTTCACAGCTTGCGTCTGTCGGAGTCACGGCGGGCTGCGGGTAGGTGGTCAGGCTTACTTACAGCACTGTCATCTTGACTTCAGGTGAATATGATGCAGCAAATTTCAAAATAGTGATGAGCCACTCAGAAGAAAGTCACCTCTAAAAACTTTTTAGACAGTTTAATCAGCAGGGTGATTCAGCTTTATTCATACCACTGAAGGTGAAGATGTTGGACGTTTAGTTCATCTCAATCCAGCAGTGTTTTGAGGGGAAATCAGGATAATGAATACCTGGTTTACAGAAACTCCCACATAATAGATACCTGTCCATTGCTTCTCTGGCAAGGGGATTTCCAGCTGTGGTCACCTGTTCAAGAAAATGCAAAAAATACAGTAAAACATCAATCACAACACAAATTCGTAATTGCCAGGTGAGAAGTGTAATAAAAAACATTTTTTCTCATTTTTGCGGAGCTAGCATAAGTTGGCGGGTTGTTATTGTAAGACAGCCACTTGAAAATATGTCTGAATATTTTGTTTTAAAGAAAAATAGAGCGCAGCAAAGATAAACACGTGCAACCTGACCCATTCACGGTAATTACATTGGCCGCGCACATTCTCTCAACATGTCTGCCAAGTGCACATTACCATAAAATCTGCAAGATGCAGTATAAGTCCATTTCGAAAGCACTTATTATGGGTGAAAATATTGAAATTAAGCTGTTCTGACAAGGTTAACATCATTCTCTATATGTTGGTATATACATCCATTACCTCATAGTATCCGCATAATTCAACTAATAGATGCCATAAGCCCTTAAGAATGTATTTAATATCACACTATGTTAGTTTCTGACACACAGGATCTTTGATAGAAGAAGGATATTCAGATGATAATAATGATAATGATAACAATTCACTTTTTTCAGGTTAACTTTAGAGTGAGTGAATTACTTGTCAGTAATCGAAAATAAGACATATAGAGAATATTTGTAATGTGAAATCATAAATTGACTTCTACAAAGAAACAGCCATCATGATATTATGTAGGAAATGTAGTATAGTCCCATGTTGCACATTGCAAGGGGTGTATTTATGTCGTGCATCAAAGGGTTAAAAAACCAAACAGGTAAACAAGTGTAGTGCGGGGGTCCCAACTGTTGCTTTTGGTTTGTCTGAAGGGATCTTTTGTGTCAGGTAATCCAAATACAAGTGTACAGCTGGGATAAATAACACATTCAATGTGCGACAGCAGGCACAATAGAAAGTGAAAGTTCCCCAATTGCAGAGCGAGGCTGCACATTTAATGAAAATAGCCACAATGCAGGCATGTATGAACACAGAGGCTGCTCGAGAAGCAATTACTGATGCATGAAACCCCCAGTTTGAGCTGTAATTTTAAACCTTCCTCTCCAGACAAGAAACACCTATATATATTTTACAGCCTTAAAATTATGTGGCTGTAGGTGACTTTCCTCTGAGGGTAAGACGGGGAATACCAGCACGGTACAGTCAGTACAAAAAAATGGTGGGTGGGGGATGGGATTTTTATTTCCTCTACTTAAAGCTAATGTGCAAAGTGAGGAGTCCCATTAAGTGTGTTTCACCTACAGAGACCTGAGTTACCACATTGGATCATGGCCATGGGGCAGCCAGTACCTTATATCAGACCACTGGGAAATGAAGAGCATAGCGATGATTAGATAAATCACACCTTTTAGGTCAGCAAACGGAAAAACGGATATGTTCTCAATTCCCCCTCGTTCCCGGCTCGCTTTTACCTCGCCCTCGCTTTCTCATTTTGTCTGTGTACATCACGGCGTATTCTCCTTCCTTCCTCTCCCATTGTGTTATGTGTGTGCTCTCCAGTCCATTAATGAGATGTCCAGGGGGGAAGGCAGCTGGTGAAACTCTAATATTCTTTCTGACCTTTTCCTTGGTGCAGGGACCAGGCAGAGGAGATGAGTTAAGTTTGCGACACAAAGAGACGACACCGAGATCGTTTTAGCCCTTTAGAGAGGAAGCAGCAATTATATTACAGGAGACGGAAAAAAAAACCATGAAGCCGGGTGAGAACTTTAAGACAGAAATGCCCAGTGGACGTTGCTTGTTTCAGGCAGACAGTTACAAGTAAAGCCCGTCTTTCTATATTCCACTTTGCCAGCGTGCAGAGATACAGCAAAGGAGGCCTGCCTACCAGTCATGGTGACCCAAGTTGTTAGACGAGATGAAATGTGAGGTATAAAGAAAAACTACCCTTCATCTCAAACAACATCTCATTAATGTCAACTCTCTGACACCACAAATAAATCTGTTCTCACTGCACCCCCCTGTTACAAATCACTTCCAAATAATGAGGATGTTGTATTAAGCGCCAGCAGAATGGTCACGCGCTCGTTAGGTTTTAGCCACATAAACACTTGGTTGCGATTAGAGGAAGATACCAAAATGGTTTGGGTTTCAATGTGCACTTTTTCTATGACATTTGTGGGGGTTTTTTCAAACCACTGATAGAATCCAAGTGGGTGATGTATAACACCGTGATCTAGAAAAACCAAGGATCAACCAGCTGCCTCCCACATGAAACCACAAATCATCATCCGATTCCTCTCTCTTCTAGTCATAACTGCTTTCTCCACTAGAGGGCATATGTCACATGAAACACATTACACCCTACCTTCTTTTTGATGGAGCAAATGGCTTAAATTTGAGAAGTCAGTCAAATGGAGACACTTTGAAACCCTTTCTTTAACGAGGTGAATCTCCTATAAAACTAGTGTCAGTTATAAAAAAGAAAATCCTTATTTATAATAGTGATTAAATTACAGACAAAAAGAGTCTTGATTACAGAGAAACCTCAGAAACGCATCCCCCCTTCCCCACTTCTCTTCCTCTCCATTCTCATCCGCCGTGTTCTCTCCATGTGGCTCTCATTTGTGACATCACCGCCCCTCCACCACCACACACACATACACCATTTAGCAGTTCCTGACCACCACCAGCACCACCCATCCCCCGACCCCCCACCCCAAGGGCTCCAACACTCACACTCGGGCCCCGACAGCACGAGGAGAACAGACTCCTCGCTTAATTTTGTCCCCTTTGACTCCGTCTCCGTCTCTTTGTTCCCGTTCCAGCCCAGGTCCCATCATTCAATAAGCGAATGTGGGTTTCCTTCTACTGGAAATACGAGACGGCGACTTTAATATCCGACGTGACATGTGTGCTTATGTTGGCGGTAGATGACTTGATGGGTGCAAATTTAGGTCTTGTGGAAAATCTGTGCACCTACGCTCCGCAGTCTGACACCTTGACGCTTCTCAAACACAAGTTTCACCACCCTCGCTGCTTGGAGACCTGCAGTCCAAAGTGTGTTGCACACAGACTCACAAACACACATTTTTCTTCCCCCGGTTTCCATGCAAGAATAAAGGAGGAGATCAGAAAGTTTATTTTGATTTCACTTCCACCGAATCTTCCCAGGCATCTCTCAGCGCCGCTCAGACAGCAGATGAAAGTGTCTGTCTTGAGGGAGTCCTTTCTCTATGTGTTTTCCATTTGAAGTGGGATCACGGCGGGCCCATGTGTCTCCCTGGCTCGGCTGCTGATGGAGAAACGCCTCCTCCTCCTCCGCCTCCTCGTCGTTTTACTTCCCTCGCTGATGGCAAAGGAGATTTTACTGCCGGCGGATGACGAGGAGAAAAAAAATGGGGAAGGGAGCGAGAGGAAATGGAGAAATCCCCTCTTCCCTTTCTTTAGTCTGAGCCGCAGCCGCAACCGCCTCTGACTGCTGCACATAATAACAGAGGAGAAAGCTTTGAAACCACACGGCGCACACTCGGGCATCTTACAGCGTCGGCACAATGAGAAGATCCACCACCTGCGTTTTTATTGTCGCCGTGTAATCATGTGGAATTAAACAGATTAATCAACACCATATTTGATCACGACCCTGATTACATAGCCGGTGCGCGTCTGCCGGTGAGACGCTGAGATTTGTTCCGTCGGTGTGCGAGTGAGCGTCCGTCTGTGTCAGCAGCTTCCGATCATGATGAGCGGAGACAAGCGAAAAGTAGTCGGAAAAGAAAAAAGGCGGCTGGCATGTAGGCTGTTTACCCCAATCACTTTTAATAGCCGTTTAAGTCCGTCATCTAAATCCGCGGTAGCAGAGTTGAATTCACATGAAGAAGGAGGCAATTGTTTGAAAGCCAGCCTCACGCTCACAGAAAAAAAATTGGAAAGGAACGGTCGGGGCGCCGGCCTCGATCCAAACGCTGTTTAACTCGGAGGCATCTATGAGGAGTTAGAGTCTGTGTGTGTGTATGTGTGTGTGTGAGGATTAGATAATTACAGGAAGCATGTCTGAGCCCACTCTGCTGCCACATCTCCGCAGTCTCTACCACCCAACCATTCGAGATCTAAAGCAGCTCAAACAAACAGCTGCCTGTTTCCACCATAGAAATCTTAATGGCGGCAAAATATACACACTCACTCACTCCTCCGTGGATACCTAATCTTATTTTAAACAAATAAAACCGTCTGCGGAGTGTATATGCTGTTGCTGAGTAATCTATGGAAATGGGATAAACACTCCCTCCCTCAATCGTGGAGATCGGGTATCAGGAAAAATACACAGACGCTAGAAAAAACAAATCATGCAATTACCCCCTGCAACCTCAGCATGTAGGGACAGCGCGCCGTCATTGCGGCCACGGCTTTTCGGGAGTCTGCAATATATTGTTTTTTCTAGTCTTCTTTTGAAGGAATTTTGTCGGAGCATGGATGGCATATGGAGAAAATGCAGCTCACGCACTGCTAAATTTATCGCAAACCTGCTGCTTTATCTGTATAAATCTCTCTGAAGTTTCAAAAGTGCGGCTAACACACACCAGATTCCCCCTCCGTTCTTTTACAAGGACAAACGGCCCAGAGCATTTGATGTTAATGAAAGCTTTTTTTCAGGCCATCGAGGCTCACAGGAAGCGCACACCTCTGGGGCTTCAGGCCTCCGTTTAAATCCTTCACCCTCAACCCGCGTTCTCCAGAAGCACATGGAGAACAGGTAAAGTCAAGCCGCCTGTCGGGTCCAATCAGGGAGATCGCAACGATGCATGGATGGACGGACGGATGGATGCGTGCAGACTCGAACAAACCCGGAGGTTGCTTGTGTAGATAGGTTTTTTTGGCAAAGATCTTTGGTTATCCTGATGAGTGTGTGTTTATATTTAGTGGGAAATCTGACATGCTCCGCTGCTTTCTGTTCAAAGTAGCATTTCAAATCACCTAAAGGAAGACTGACAGGGAGTGGCGGAATTTAGAGAACAGTTCTTTTCATGTCAGATGGAACCGCTAAGGAAAACACACACCATCCCCCTCAAAAAATAAATAAATAAATTACCAGAGGCGACACATTTACGAGCATTACGATAAAAACAATAGGCAATTTAAGTCTATGAGTGAAGTGGTGACACACAGCGTGACACACACACACACACACAGCGAGAGGCAGGGGGCCACATGGGAGGAAGAGATGGGATGATGGGATAACCCCGCTGCTGCTCTCTGCGTTTCTTTTGGGAAATGATGAATCTGAAACACATGTTGCAATGTGCCCTTGGCTGTGAGAGCAGCCCAGACTCGGGTTACCGGGCTGGTTAACGGGGGCATTCAGAGACCACTGGAGACAAGAGCTTGGTCATATGTCATACCTTGCTAGTTTGTACTCGATCTACCTACCTACCTACCTACCTATCTATTGTTATCCATATCCATCTGTCTCTTCTTCTCTTATTCTCTGTGATATTATAAAGAGCTTGGTCATACGTCATACCTTGCTAGTTTGTACTCTACCTACCTACCTATCTAAATATCTATCTATCTATCTCTCTATCTATTGTTATCCATATCCATCTGTCTCTTCCTCTCTTATTCTCTGTGTGATATTATCTCTGCAGAGCTTTGGCAGCTGAACAGGACCTGGGTGTTCCAGGATCATGGAGTGCCTCTTCAGCCCCAGACCATGCTGCTGGACGAGGGCCACGAGAGGCTTTATGTCGGGGCCAAGAATACCCTGTTCTCCCTGAGCCTGGACCGGGTTAACACACACCACAGAGAGGTAAAGGCCTGTTCTCATGCCTCCGCCGCTCGCTGGGAAGGGAGACGTAATGAACTCTCACACCCATGTGGCAAAACATGGGCCAAATTGAGAGAGCATGTGTGTGTAGATATAAGCGGCCTATGTAATTGGATAAAACCTCTGGCAAAACAATGCTGTGTGATTGCTCTAACAAAAGCCCTTAATGATATTTAATTGGGCCGGGGCAACATCTTCATAGTGTATTAACAGCTGCGTGGAGAATTCTATGGCTTCCATTTTAAATGATCGTGCCTTTGTTCTCTTTCAGATCCAATGGGCCAGCACTGAATCTCAGATCGAGGAATGTTTGATGAAGGGGAGAGAAAAAGTAAGCAGCATCTTTTACAGTACAGCTCAATATTACTGACTCCATAAATACATGTAATTGTCTGGGTGTTGAGTTGATTAGCAAGGGCAAAACACAAGCCTCAGTTAATCACGTGCATTAACCTCCTGCGATTTGATCATGACATAAATAATTACGTTAGAGCGCTAAATACCAGGAAATACCGGCATGACCGGACCAATATACATATCTCACTGTGCTCATTAACCTTCGTTTAACCTGAAGTATTGATGCTATTGACGATGCGGTAAAAGCCTGGTGTTTTTCCATTACCCTGTTTTCTTCCTCCTCATTCAGCAGCCCTCCCATTCACCGGCTGATCCCTCTATCTCTCCCAACAGCCGGAGTGCGCAAACTACATCAAGGTCTTGCAGCAGTACAACCAGACTCATTTATTGGTGTGCGGAACAGGGGCCTTTAATCCAATCTGCGGCCTGGTCAGGGTGGGACACGCGGGCCAGGTGAGGCCAAGTTGGGTTTATCAGCCGAATGTGTGTTTTTGAAATGCAAACAGCGGTCAAACAACAAGGTGAAATGACTTTTGGAATAGTACTGATAATGCTCTTTCATTCATGCGGCAGAGTTTTACTGCCAAGCACTGGCAACAAACCGACGATTAATCCACTGAAAATGCAGCAGACCTATTTTTGAAAGTACTGTTATATTTATCCTCTTAGCACCCGATGACGGAAATGGAAAAGTGAGTGAAACAGTCAAGATGGAGTTTTTTTTGTTGCCAGGTGAAAAATGATTTGGCAGGAATTCCCATTTATAATCCCTAAAGCTGACACCACTTGTGGTCAGGTAAAACAGG
>CAESWR010000120.1:241046-252608 GCA_903171835.1 Mullus surmuletus | reverse complement strand
TTTTTTTTTTTGCTGCAGGAGAGTTTTAGGACAGCAAAAGACAAATGTTCTGCCTCACAACTTCGGGGTCAGCTCAAGTGTGCGTGCGTGTCATCTGGCTGCAGAAGAATTTGGATGCACTGGAATGTTTTACGGTTGAGGATGCAAAAGAAGAAGAAAAAAAAGCCTGCATACAACTGTGTAGGCCTGATTGTCTACACTATAACACATGTCAAACACTGAAGCACTCTTTAGGTGTGTGTATGAGTGTGTGTGTGGGGTTGTGTTTAGAGAAGGAGGTGGAGAGAGCTCGTCTCACCCTGCATTCCTTCCTGGGTCCGGTAGGTCGACCAGGCCGGTTACACCTTTTAAACAGGAACCACACTCAACCATCACTCACATCATTGGAATGCTTATGCAGCGAGCTGAAAACCGGATTAGCCATGACTGCTTGCTTTATGTATTTGCAACCGAATCCTGCTCGAAGCACAGAATCGCCTTCCATAAATTTCACACACGCCGTATGCGATTATTTACATCTTGTCAAGAATTAAATTAGGCCTGAGCTGAATAATATTTGCATAACGATAAACTATGATAGGAAATATTCTTCCCATAAATCACTACAGCCAGTGACAAATCTGATATTTACGGACTCTGGCTCAGGTATTCAAGTGCAAAAACACGCCGCATGTAGAATGATATTGATTCGGCTTCATTTTACCCATTTTTCCTTCAGTTTTAGCCCGGATGACGTTAAATGATGGATGCGTTTAACCCGGAGCCTGACTTCTCTCACAGGCTTAGCACATCGTTCCAGTCGCAGCACGGCAGGGTTCCGGGGCTGCACATAAATCAATGGCATCCTCTCTGATCTGCCTGTGACAGTCATAAACACTGTGGTGGCCAACGAGTTATGCGTCTGCCGGGAAATGAGGTTCATGTGTGCGTGTGTGTGTGTTTCTGCCACCTGCTGCGCGAGGCAGCGAGATCAGGAGAGCAGAAGCGGCGAACCCGTGATGTAAGAGCTGAGCGTAGTCGGTTCTTCAGACAGTGGACGTTCGTTCATCCATCACTCCTCGCCTCGTCTGATTCCCCACTGCCTCTCATCCATCACTCCTCTTTCGCTTTCTCACCCATCTTGCTGTTCCTCTGAATGTTTTTCCACTTTTTATTGAGAATTTTTCATTTAATAGAAAAATAACATTAAAGACAAACAGGTTAGTGCAAGAAAAAAGAAAAATACAAACAAACAAACGTGGGAGTTATAGCCTTGGTAATCTGACAGTGTTTGTTCAAGACCGAACAGCGACAAAAACCAATGTCCATTTCATGCATTTTTCCTTGAGTTGAGCTTCCTCTAGTCTTAGGCGGTGTGTCACCCTTTCCATAGTGTAGATATCTTATAATGATAGCTTTGATAATAATAGCTCTAATAGCTTTTTTAACAGCTATTAGTAATATTTTTACCAAGTTTCTGTCCTTTGATTGTACATTTTCACATACGTTGCATAAATATAGTATTTAACAGGACTCTTCTGAATGTTTTTAAAGCCTCTGCGTGCACATCTATTCGAATAACCGTGTATGCATGTGTATGTCGTTCGCAGTTTGCTCTCAATGAGGAGGGCACCACGAGCGGCAGAGGTCGCTGTCCGTACGACCCCAACAGCCCCTGCACGTCTATGCTCTCCGGTGAGATCTCCTTCAACACACATCAGAGTTTAGATAAAAACACACCTGTAGGACTTTAATTTATGTTTTTGCCTTACGTAGATCAATCATGTAACTCGTTCCTCACTGTGTTCAAGCACTCAACACTGCCATCTTGTGGTCTTTTTCAGTACTCTATGAGCAGAGGAAAAGAAGGTTCCAATTTTAAAGGCATATCTTGTTTTTTCGCTTGTGTGTATGTGCATGTTAGGTGGAGAGCTGTATATTGGCCTGTACACAGACTACTGGGAGAATGACGGCGCTTTGTGTCGACTTAACAACCAGACCTACACACGCACTGAGAGGGACGACCGGCAGCAGCTCAATGGTTAGTTCTTGAGGCTGTGTTTAAATTATTTCACTAAATCATGCAAAAAAAAGCCCCCAAAAAATAGCCAAGATGTAAATGGATTATTTCTGATGCATGCACAGCCTAGAGGGTATTATATAAGCTTTCTCCTGAATTCTTCTCTCTGCAGAACCCAAATTTGTGGGCTCAGCACTTATTCCCGACAACGATGACAAGGACGATGATAAAGTTTACTTTTTCTTCACCGAGCGCGAGATGGATGCCGAAGGGGTGAATAAGGCTGTGTACACCCGTGTCGGCCGAGTCTGCGCGGTGAGGATGCAGATGATTACATGATGCCACACATGCAGTGCTTTGACCTTTTTTTGGATGTAAAATGTATTTCCTCCCTTTGTCTTTCAGAATGACCAGGGAGGGCAGAGAATGCTGGTGAATAGATGGAGCTCCTTCCTGAAAACTCGCCTGATCTGCTCTGTGGCCGGACTCAATGGCATCGATACTCACTTTGATGATCTGGGTAGGGCTAAGAGGACACTTACTGTGTGCCATTTGATTTATTGCTTTTTCTAATCCGGGACTTTCCATTATCCAACCTGGCAGAGTCGCCCGAAGGTCAGAAGATTACTGTGTGTGATTTGCGTCAATGACCACAAATCTTTATATATTAGATATTTCATTATGTTCCAATTAAATGTTGATGTCCTAACAAAAGCATATTATTAAATCTGATGTTATTCATCTATTTATTCTAATTAGGAAACTATCTTGAAACTATTCAGCCAAATTTTATTTTTGTATTTTTCATTGTTCAGTAGAAGGTTGAATTCCTGAAATGACCAGTACCCAAAGAAAATGGTAAAATATGCTAAATCAAAGTGTATAAATTCTACTTTTTGTGTTTCAGAGGATGTCTTTGTGCTCACTAACAAGGATGGAAAAAACCCAGAAATCTTCGGCCTTTTTAGCACAACGAGGTAAGTGCGGGATGACATCATGATTTCATTATACTGGTGCAATTTCGTCATCTGTCCTGTAACTAATAAAACCCTGCCTTTGCAGCGCCGTGTTTAAAGGCTACGCCGTGTGCGTCTATCACATGGATGACATCAGGGCAGCTTTTAATGGTCCATTTGCGTACCGGGAGAGGCCGGAGCATCACTGGATGCCCTACGAGGACAGGGTGCCCTACCCGCGACCTGGATCTGTGAGTCTTAAGGCTCCCGTGAAGTGTGATATTTACGGGTTTTCATTTCTTGACACTCCGACATTATGTATTCACGGCACTCTTTGTCTGCGTCTGTTGACTGACGTCCTTTGAGAGGGACAGTGTTGTGAGCGTGTAGGACATGCTGGTGAATGTCAGCACTGTTGTTGCTACCTCAGCGGGTCAGGTGGGGCCTGTCTGAGCCACACTTGAGCATGTCAGCCTTTTTAAACACTGCATGGTGCCAATACAATTAATGACCCTCTGCCTCTCCTCCTTGCTGTATCTGTCACCGCATCTCTTACGCAGTGTGCCAGTAAAGTGAACGGGGGTGGCTTCTCAAGCTCCAAAGAGTTCCCTGATGAGGTCCTGCGGTTCGTGCGGGCTCACCCTGTGATGTACCGCCCCGTCCTTCCCCAGCACCGTAGACCCATACTGCTGCAGACGGAGCCCAGCAGGAGAAAGCTGACGCAGATTGCAGTAGACAGAGTGCAAGCCCAGGATGGACACTACCACGTCCTCTACATCGGCACAGGTATCAACACACATAATCACTGCATTTGTACTGATAGAGGTAACAGAACCGTGTCGAATGGAGGCTGTGTATAAATCATCATTTGTGAGAGACTGATGCTGCATAATAAGATGCTTTTGAACCTGTGAGTTTGCAATAATTAGAAAAATGTCAGTGTCAAGTTGTCTTTAAGCTCTGGTGTAACATTCACACCTGGAGCTGGTTCTTTTCATTAGATGACTCGGCGGTGCTGAAAGTTATCACCATCTACAATAAAGATACAGACACCATGGAGGAGGTGCTGCTTGAAGAGCTCCAAATATTCAAGGTACGCTATTTTTAGCAACATATGACAGCAAACTATTGAGGTAGTTTGGGATTTAATTTACTCTTACAGTCCATGATTTCAGAACTGTTTAGAACGAACTGCATCGCTAAGTGACTTCTTTTCCATTATCACATGTGATGTGAATTTATCAGCGCTATTTATATCAGTGCTGAAATCTAGACTTCAGACATTTTAATTAACACCTGATTTGACTGCAGCTCACAAAGTGCTGGAAGGTGATATATCCTTTAACAAAAACATTCAAAGAGATATTTCACATGCATAAGGAAAAAAATTACCTCATCCCCGCAGGAAGAGAGATTCAACAGGAAGCTTCGCTTATAAAGAGATCTTAGTCAGCCCTCACTGCTTCATTCTGGTAACATGAAAAATTGATTTGATATCACTATTGAGTGAATAAAATATCTCCCGCTTGCAGGTGCCGGCGCCAATAAAAGAGATCATAATATCACCAAAAAGGGTAAGAGGAGAATCCGAGTGCTGATGCTGTTTTGCTTTCTTGCAATTCTGTTTTTTAGCCACAAGATGATAACATTGCAGCATGTTACTTTCCTTTGCATGGGGGTTTCAGGCATAAAGACTTGTTGAGGGTATGTGAAGTCCTGATCACAGTTCTTTTTATGCTTCCAGCAACAGCTATATGTGGGGTCCGAGGTGGGCGTGGCCCAGGTCAAACTACATCAGTGTGACCTGTACGGTTCAGCATGTGCTGACTGTTGCCTGGCCAGAGACCCTTACTGTGCCTGGGACGGCCTCACCTGTTCCAGATACTACCCAGCCGGGGTCTACACCAAGAGGTAACGGCACACTTCGCCTCACTCTCCTCACGGCAGATTTGTGTGTGATAATGGCTGCCATGTCGCCAAGTCACCCTCGCAGCCTCTGAAAGACGTGCCAGCCAGGTTTTATGTAATACACATCAGTATATGCCCTTGATCACTTCCTTCTTGCTTTCTCGTTCACGCTCCTTCGCTCCCCATCTCAGCCTCACACTGTCATCGCATGCTCATAATCACGCACTTATTTGTCCCCTCTTCCACCTCAGCAGGCGATTCAGGCGGCAGGATGTTCGCCATGGCAACGCCGTCCAGCTGTGCAATGGACTGCAAATTGACGGTTAGTGTGTGTGTGTCTGTATTTGTGCTCTTTCATTTATATCTCAAATGCTGAAAACCAGCAGGGAAATGAGGCATTTTGCAGCACTATTAACTCTTGATGTGTCGCTGACTCTGAGGTCAGCTCGGTTTGCTGTGATGGCAGCAGGAGATTGCTGGAGAGACTATCCACTTTATGTTCCCTACTTGTAGATGAACAATGGCACAGAGCTGAGGAGAGCCTGGTCTACGGCGTGGAGAGCAATAGCACTTTACTGAAGTGTGTCCCCCGATCACTTCAGGCCAAGGTCCTATGGTTCTTACAGAGAGGAGGGGAGAGGCAAGAGGTGAGTTTTAGACATTGGAAAAACACATTTTCGAATACATTTAAAAAGAAAGGACTATCTCAGGTGTGAATTCCAAATAAAACACCCGAACCGAGGCAGTTAGTTGTTCTTTTTTCCTCCTTGAAGGTTCGTGCTGATGAACGGGTTGTCATGACCGCCCACGGGCTGCTCCTCTTACGCGTGAGACCCTCGGATGCCGGCGTGTACGTATGCCAGACAGTGGAGCACGGATACGTGCACACGTTATTACGCATCACTCTGCACGTGCTCAGAGCCGAGAGGGTGGAGTCAGCCATCAACAGGCCCAAAGATGGGGAAGGAGACAGAGCCGGAGCTTCGTGCCCCTCTCACGTGGGGGGCTTGCCCGGCCCGAGCATCAGCCCCAGGGCCCTGGCGCCGTCCTCGGGCCCGGGCCCCCACTCCAGGCTGTGGTACAAGGAGTTCCTCCAGCTGATCGGCTACGGGGACGCCCAGAGAGTGGAGGAGTACTGCGAGAGGGTGTGGTGCTCCGATAAAAAACGTAAAAAGACCAAAAGAAAATATGCCCCTCCGAAAGGGGAGAGGAAAGCGCGAGGGAGGGGGGAGGAGAACTCCCACCGAGCGCCCAGGCACACCTTGGACACCTGAGGAGAACTGAGATTGACTGCGCACACACACATCCATACATAGTCTAGGGGGCAGACTCACTCAGTGTTTACACCATGTAAGAGGTTTTCACTTTGCTTTCAACAAGAGCCCACCCACTGGCAGCCCACTGTCCGGCTACTGTAGCTACACTCATCACTAGATTGCTGTCAATCATTTTAAAATGCTGCATTTTTTTGTTGCCTTTTTTTGTGTGGTGTTCACGGATTATCCGGTTCAATCTGGCTCAATGGTAAAAAAACACACACACAAAAAAACAAAAAAACAAATCAGTGTCAGTGCAGAAACAGTGGACCTGGAAGGAGATGGATGACCGATTAAGCGACACAGCCATTGATCCGAGGAGACAGAACACACAGATCAGCTCCTGTGGACCGACCCACCCTGAACCGGCTGTCAATCTAAACGCACACAGACGCTGCTTCCTTCACCCCATCTCTGCTCCGACTCTCTTATGGCTCCGTTTGACTCTTATAAAGAGTGCTGCGAATGCACCATATGTGTATATCTGACTGTATCTATCATGAGAGAAAACAACATGTGGCAAGTAATGGCCCTTAAATATTTTTTTTTTTCTTGATTATAACTTATTTTCTTGGTTTCTACTTTGAGTTACTGTAGTTGTTTAGATGTCATGAACTGGAGAACGTACTGTTGTTTCTGTTTTGTTTTGGGTTTTTTGGACAATAACAATGCTTTGAGCTTAGTTTGATGATAATGCGGTCATGGCTGTGGTGTGTGTGACAGTGGCCACAGTTTATACATACAATAAGCTACTGCAATGCCACTATTATTGATATCTGAAACATGTTTTAATTATAATAATGACCTGAACTGACAATAAGTATTATTTAAGCACTTGTAAAACCTGTTACAGTAAATGAAAGTTGTGTTAGTGAATATTGTTGTAAGTGTCGACATTTATATTTACAGTTGTGCTCAAATGTAGTAACTATTGTATGTATGGTACTATATATATTGTATTTAACTCAAAATTCAGGGGTGTGTTTACAACTGCGTATTCGAAAACTCTTTCTCTGCTTGCTGCCTGCGTAATTACCATGACAGACAGAAATGTAAAAAAAAAAAGAAGAAAAAAACTCATTACATTTTACATTTGTATGAAAAAAGGCCAATAAGTGTTCCGGTGACTATCCAAGCATGTCATTAGCAAAACCGACGAGTCAGACTCATGAATATTCAGCCTCTCCCGACAATGAGATCAAACATTCTGTGGAGTGTCACGACTTTTTTTCCATGCTGTGCCTTAATCATCTGCTAATTTTGCCATTTCATTGTTTTAATGATTTTCACCATGCGTAAAATGTAGTAAGAACTTGGTTTATGTCAAGGCTAAATAGTAATTCTCCTAGAGCATTCTTCAACTTGGAATCTTGACTTGAAATGTGGTGTCACTCTACCCCTTATAAATACCTGCCATTAAAAGAAAAAAAGAGGAAAAAAAAAGATTGAGCAGCCTTCCGTGGTGTCACCTTTGTGGTTTAGACATCAATAATGATAGAGTATCCTCTCCTCCCCCACACACCAAAAGGATATTTCAACCCTTGGAGCACTATTTAAAAGTTGGGGATCAACCAAAATGTCCTTTCTCAAAATGTCCTCACGAGCAGAGTTTGAAAATCATAAACATAAATAATAAATAATAAAATTGGGAAGCAAAATGAGTCATGTCTCACACACACATTTGAAGTGTTGCATCAAGAAAGCTAAATGATGTTTTCTCCAATCGAATTATGCCGTTTTGATTTCATTATAAAGGCTTGTTTTGTTTTGTTTTTTTAAATCACGGAAGATGCTTTATACTGATCAAATAACACTTGCCTGATTACAGAATTATGTCAAAGCTTTTACCTTTTTCACAAGACCTAACAAATAAACACTCGTTCATAACCACAGAAACAAGCAATCATTCGCCACTTGACGGTAGAATTCTCCTCGTCAAGTGCGGAGACCTGAGAAAGTGTGTGTGGAGAGTCTACGCTATGTTCTTGGTTGTTGCTATTTTTTGCAGCCTGTGTGCTACTTTAGGAATAAGAAAAAAAGCTTGTGAATGTGTCTTCCTCTTCTTCTTTTTTTTCATAGTCTTGTGGGCTGCACACTGGGACACAACACTCATTCAAATTCTGTCTAAGTCTACCTGAGTCTGTGGGGTGCTGAAGGCATTTGAGAATGGAATTCATGCTGCTGATTTATTCCACATGGCTACCATAGCAACAGGCTCTGAACCAGTCCAGCTCCCCTCCTCATCAAAGCTCGCCCCTCCTCTCCCTCTGTCAAGTTTAACACCGTTCCGCTGGCCACCGGGTCCCGCTTGTCGACTGCCCTCGTGGGCACGTGTAGACCACACTTTAATGTATGAGACGGGTCGCCTTGCTCAAGCTCAAAAAACTGCCCCTTCATGTGAGTCAGCGGCTGGACTTTGCCTGCGTCATGGAGCTTCTGAGCCCACAGACGTCGTCAGAGCGAACAGATGCAGAGAGAAGCCCCACGCTCCTTCCTAGAGACGATGCATCTGAAGGTTCAAGAGGCCAATTTCATGTAATAAAATGCAGTCAGCCATCTAAAAGGTGATCAAAAGGTCAAAGGCCACTTCAATCAATGGGCCGCCTCGGAGGGTTGATTGCTGTGCCAAGATGACAGCTCTCATTCCTCTCCTCTGTGACGCCGCCATCTTTGTTTTCAGCCACGGAGAGTCGAGTCTATCAGGACCCAGTGCAGCAGAACGCTTTATTGCAAGCAGGAAATGTCAGGGAGGGATTGAGAGGATATGAGGCTGCAGAAAATGATTTTACCATTTTTCTCAACCCGTGCAGTACAGTACAGTACAGTGCATGTTTACGTGTTTTTTATTCCGTTTCGCATTTGCATAAAAAGCCTTGCTAATCTGTAAATAAGGATAAAAGCCAAGTTATCTTGCTCCCTTTCCTTTGATTAAGTGTTATCAGCGACATGCAAGACTAACCTCACACATCACATCCCCGCCACGGGCCCCCACAGCAAAACGTTTCTCACTTTCATACCATTCACATCGCATTCCCCTCACAAAGTCTGCCTTTTTCGCTTTTTTCTTGACCTCTGAGATGCAGATTAAAGCCTGGAGGAATACAAATTGTTCCACACATTCTTCATCTAAACAGTCAGTGCTCAATGCAGCCATAATAACAATGCACTGCTGCACATCCTGTATGTGGATTTGCACAGATACAATAATTATATGGTTATTTTTCGTATTTCTTTGTCAGGCAGATGCAGAGGACAGAACACAATGCTTTTATTTCGCCATTTTAGATGCATATATCTGCAAAGTGAAGGTTAAACATCAAACTCACTCCACTTCACCTAGATAGCAGCCGTGATAAACGCAGGAGAATCGCTATCAGTGAGGGCGCAGGCAGCAGATTGTCCTGCATTCATAAGGTGAGAACGGAGCGGACTATGGCCTCAAAATAAGGTGTGTATTTGTCACTGGCAAACACAACGACGACGCAGAGGTACACATAGTCAAATAAAACCTGATGGACAAAGGGAATCTGAAATGATGCACACATTGACACATCGTACGGGCACGGCGGCGTGTCAACATGTATGGTGTCGTTATCTCGCCGTCGCAGCTGTTGCCGAGGCACGGTATCCCCCACAGCACATCACTGCATTAAATAACCAGCATTCGGAGACTCACCAACATTATGAATATTTAATCATTATGTGTGTGTCCATGATCTTTGTTTATGCCCCGTACAGGATTTCTATAAGCATCAAAATATAATAATAATGCTTAATATTCATCAGAATATATGAACCGGCTGGGCTTCATGGTTATTTATGCCTGTCGGCACCCAAGGGAATTCACATGTATAAAAGATAAGTGTCACCCATCATCCTGCAACGTTTCCCACAGCTTGCAGACGTCACAACACACAAGAGGTTTTGAGCGGACAGCTGGGGGAACAAGAAAGATGGGAGGTGTAGATCATCTGGCTTTTTCCTACCGCTGATAGCCAGGGGAAAGCAGAGACGGCAGAGCTGCGCGGGCGAAGGGAGAAAGTGCAAAGCAGGCGAGGCAGCGACACGCAAGGGGGAAGGAAGGGCAAAATGAAAGCTGAGGGAGATGAAGGTGTGAGCGGGGAGGTTTTTGTGATGCAGAGCTCTGCTTTTCTCCTCATCCCGGGATTTTTGCCTCTCATGGGAGCAACAAGTCTGCATTACAGAGCTGATTTATCCGGCAAGCTGACTCTGCGAAGGCCGGGCCGAGCAGGTACCTCCTGATGCAAGCGAGAAACACGGATGCAGGGGCAAACAAATGGCAGAAACCTTACCAAAGTTGTTGAGCAAAGCCCCAAAAAAAAGTTTAAACATCCTCAGAAATTATATAATTCCATTTGTGTAACTTTCTCACTCCTGCTAAGCCAGTGCATCTTTCTCAGGGAACATAATACCCGTGTGTGTGCATGTGTGTGTGACGTCGCCAGTGCTGTGTCATTAATCTGGGTGTAATCACTACATTTGTAGTGTGGGGGCTGTTCTCCTCTCTAATCCATCTCTTTATCCCTGCATCCCTCCCGTTACATCACGCCGACCTTTGCACCATGGCAGCACGAACAGCTGGCCGGAATGTTAAACAACAAACACCACGTGTAGTCCAGCAGCACACTGTCTCCTCCCTCTAATGGTTGGAAAAACGTGAGGGGGGATCAGGAACCCTGAAATTATGCACACAAGTCAGTAATAGAACACAACGGTGCAGTTTCACATGAGGATCGCTTACAAATGAAACAAAATAGCAAGAACAACATCCTGCAAAATCTTACATGAGGAATTGCACTTTTTGAAGATTCAAGCTGTTGTTGTTGATTAAGTATTCATGTGCTGTGGTCGATTGTTATTAAGTTTTCCTGTTGAGTGAGTTGATTGTTGAGTGAGCAGCTCTTGTCAAATCAATATTCTGTCTTTCACTGTTGGCCCGCCTGCATGACTGCATATGCGTCTATGCTTGCGTTTATGCACGTGTGGAGGAAAACCCAACACTGCGCTAAATGCGTTGTTGTGATTTGAAAACAGCCAATTTATTTTTATACTGATTAGCTGCAGCAAAACATATAATTCACCTTCATAAGGGGAAATGTCACTTCTCGCCAAGTAAACCAAATAAAATCCATTACAAAGTGAGAATGGCATGAAATTGCATGAGAAAAACTAATTAATCTGCTGTTATCTGTGAAATAAAGTAGCACTCATATGGGTGCATGACATGATATGTTGATCATAGTGACGCATCTCTTCCTGCAATGAAGGAAAGTAAATCTTCACATTCAAAAATGCGTGTGAGAAACAGCTCATAAGTGCAAGGTTCAGGTAGCGACAGATGTTGGAACTGCAAATACAGAAT
>CAESWR010000120.1:217929-233413 GCA_903171835.1 Mullus surmuletus | reverse complement strand
CATGGCAATATCCGCAAGGAAAATGGGAATATCATTGCAATAATGGCATAAAAGTGACGCTAACGCCGCTGTGATGCCCCAGCACACAGGATGGGCCCGGATTACGCGGCCCCCACTCCTCATAATCGCCACGGTGACATTTGAACATGTCAGCGCTCGTCTAGAAAATGCGCAAACGCACCGCGCACGACGGTGCATCTTAAGGTCGTCGCCGTTTCACACGTGACTCCCGTAGGAAATAAATCTCCACGTCCCCTTTAATTTCAATTTCCACGCGTGATATATATTGTGATCACCTGTCAGATGCGGCGCATGCGCATCCGGGGCGGGAGGCGGAGAAGGATGCTGATCGCTCTCTATCCGCTGCCCTGTGCCCTCCATCCCTCGGCGATCAGAGAACGCTGAGAGAGAGTGGGGGGGGGGGGGATATCCGACCAGTGTGTGTTGGGTTTTTTGTGTGTGTGTGTGTGTTTCCGGCTCGACGATGGGGAGACACGTCAGCTGGAGCTGAAGGTACGGTTCTCCGACGGCTCGCCGGGAATAACGCGCCTCGCTGTTTGACATTGTGACCGTGGAGGGTGAAGGATGCTCGGCTGCCGGATGGGAGTAGAGGAGCGGGGGGACACGGAGTGGATCACAGATGGTATTTATGAGGGGGGGGCGATGACAGGGCTGACGGGGTTTTCCACAAGGTTTTTTTTTTATGGTTATTTTTTTTTTAGGTTGCCACCAAATCATCCATGGGAGGCGAACAGACGCGCTACTCCCGGTCAAGGGCACACAAACGTGTGTGTGTGTGTGTGTTTGTGTCCCTCCCGTGCATGATCCGCGGTCGTGATCGTGGGCTCGGAGCTGTCACCGCCACCTCCACCTTCCACGCACTCTCTGCGGACGCCGAACGTGTCCGGTCCTGATGCTGCGCCTCCACAGCGGTCGCGTCCAGCCGGAGCTCCCGACGGGCGCCCACGAGCGACGCGTCGCCGCCAGTGGGCTGAGCGTAGTAAGCGGTTATAAATAGGATGCTGATCGCGGAGCCCGGCTGCCCTCTATCATATATTGCTCCCCCCCCCCACCCCCCCGTGCGTGATTTCATGGCACCCTACCCGGATGTGCCCGCAGTTTCTCCAGGGCAGAGCTCGATTCCGTGTTTACTGCTGCTCTCTTACTGGATGCTTGTTTCTCGACTCCCTTCCTACCGTTATTCGAGGTGATGAATGAAGAACACTCGGCTTAATTCAATCACAGAGAGGTGGGGGGGGAAAAATGCACCTCGATTGACCGTGCAAAGTGGGTTTGTAGTAGCTGCTCCATCCGGTGCTGCTGCTGTGCGGGAACTCGGAGCCTCCATCAGGCTGCGATCACCCGAGCGGCTCGGACTCTCTCCATGGTCCTGAAAGCAACAGCCGGGAGTAAATCAAAGTGTGGCTCAGTCGTTAATGGATTTCCCTCGGTGGAGAGGCGACGATTGCAATGCAAATGATCCTCGTTCCGGTTGGGATGAAAGTGCATTTTGTGTATCAACAGTTCCTTATTTGCAGCCTGGCCAGATGGAAATTATTTTTAATGTGCAGTTTGCAGATTTAGATGCAGATGCATCCACCCAGACAGGGGGAGTTAATCACATGATATTATGTAACGCGCAGAGTGGACATTGAGTATAGCTTGATTACAATCCTGTGTCAATATGTAGGAGGAGGATCCAAACCCCACCTCGTACAGTGTATCAGTGGGTATTATGTTTCCTCCACATCCGTTGTACTTGCTCCGGCAGGATGTTGTAATTTTCTTTACCATACAGCAGATTGGCTCAGACAAGATGGTAGCGTGAATCCGGTTGATTCACAAACTCACACCTTCCCGTCATTATCCCTCCATCTTATCTTTGCTTCCTGGTTTTGATCGTCTACCCTGCTCTCCCGTTGTGTCTCGTGTGTTTTTAGGAAATCTGAGGTAGATGCTGAGCCGGAGGAGAGCCCGGGGAGCAGCAGCAGCAGCAGCAGCAGCAGCGGGGCCGTCGATGCCCTCGCCACAGCTCCGGCCCCAGCTGCCCCTCAGGCCTCTGCAGGAGAGCCAGGACAGAGAGCAGACAGCTCCAGCTCTGACTCAGACAGCCTTGTAGATTCCAGCTCCTGCGAGGAGGAGGAGGGGGAGGAAGAAGAGGAGGAGGAGGAGGACGAGGACGACGAGGACGACGACGAGGACGACGACGAGGACAACGAGGACGACGAAGAAGATCCCGCTATGTTTTCCTCAAAATTCCTCAGTGGGGCCAACCCACTGAATGCTGTGTCATCTGCTGTGAACAAGTTTGGCTTGTTTGGTGACGACGGGGAGGGGGATAAAAATTTGAAAGCATCCCCCCAACAGGGAGAGAAGTCCTCCAAGGGACAGCAGCAAGGGGCGGCCCCAAGCAAGGGACCTCAAGAGCAGAAGGGGGCCCCAAAAGCTGGCCAGGGCACCCCACCTTTGCAAAAGGGCCAGCCTCCTCTGAAACAGGGATCGCCGCAGCTGCATGGGAATGGACAGGCGGGACCCCCAAAGAATCCCGGCGGGCAGCAGACCGCTCCAAAGGCAGGGACACAGCCTAAGGGAGAGCCCCAAAAGATCCAACCTAAGGGCCCACCGCAGCAGAGCTCACCTAAGCCTGGGGGTCAACAACAAGTTCCGGCTAAGGGTGGATCACAACCAGCACAACAAGGGCCTGCTAAGAGCGGCGCACAGCAACAAGACCCCGCCAAGGGTCGGCCAACACAGCCCGGCTCGCAGCAGGGCTCACCTCAAGTCGGGCAGAAGGTGTCGCCCAAACCTTCTCAGCAACAACAGGGTCCCCCCAAAGTTGCACAACAAGAGCAGGCCTCTCCAAAGGTGGGACAGCAGCAAGTCCACAGAACTGCACCTCAGCAGCAGCAACAGAAGCCCCCTGCAAAATCCGGGCCACAGCAGCAAGGCCCGCAGGGACCCAGCACGCCGGACCTGGCGCGGGCCGGGTCGTCCGGAGCAACCAAAGCCACATCTCAGTCAAAAACAGTAGCAAAGTCTCTTTGCCCGGTGTGTAACACAACAGAACTCAATAGGCACACAAAGGAGCCGCCCAACCATAAAACCTGCTCACAATGTAAAACTGAAGTATGCAGCTTGTGTGGCTTCAGTCCCCCTGACTCTGATGTAAGTAATCAATGACAATTTCATCTCACAGCTTTTCAGTTCTGTAATCGTGTTTGTTCTTGCTGCTTGTTTGTTTGAGGGTTTCATCTCATAATACCTGCCGTTAAGTTAACCGTGGGTTTAAATGAATTTTTGTATAACTTGTCAAGCTCATCCATAATATCTGGTGTGCTCCTGGATTTGAATTCTCATTTGCATTATGACATTTTTGTGCCACCCGTTGTGAATGGCTTGTTTGTTTAAAAGCAGATACAACATTTTTATGAAAAATATGATAATACTATTATATATAATATAATAATAATATATTATTTTTGAATGTACTATGCCTTAATGAAATGTCTTGCTATTTCTTTTTGCTTTGTTTTTTTTACAGGGACGTGAGTGGCTTTGTCTCACTTGCCAGATACAGAGAGCTCAAGGATCTTCTGCACCACAAGCACCTCCCATGAAAAAGCCAACGCCTCAAAAAACGCCATCTCCCGCTCCCATCAAAAAAGAGACATCAGCGCCAGGTTCCCCCCAGAAAATGCAGTCTACATCAGCAAAAGTGCCAGCCAAGAGTGACGCTGCTAAAGGACCAGAAAGTCAAAAACAGGCCAGCCCAGCCCAGCCACAGAAACAAGCGCACCCAGGACAAACTGGACGCAAGCAAAGCACTGCTGCTGCAGGTCCCCAGCAGGAGTCAGGAGGCCTGTTTGGCTTTGGTGGATCGAAAACAGAAGCTGCAAAGCCTGAAGCATCAGTAACTGGGAAAATGTTTGGATTTGGTTCTTCCATTTTCAGCTCTGCCTCTACTTTGATAGCTTCGGCTGTTCAGGATGAACCTAAAACCACACCACCGGTTTCTCCCAAAATGCAGCCTGCTAAGGAAACCAAACCATTGCCCACCCAAAAGACAGAGCAAGACAAGAAACAAGCGCAACCTCAGGAGTCAAAGGCTCCTCCTCTGGGCCAGGCCAAAGTTGACAAGGCTCCATCGGACCCTTCAAAAGCAGCAGTGGCTTCCCAAGGTTCTCCCAAAACAGGCCAATCAACTTGTCCCATTTGTAAGATGGGGCTCAACAAGGGTTCCAAGGATCCTCCAAACTACAACAGCTGCACTGAATGCAAAAGTACTGTCTGCAACCAATGTGGATTTAACCCCATGCCAAATGATAAAGAGGTAAGGCGCATCTGAGCGATACATGGAATTTTCAGTCTGTAAGTAGTGAGAAGGCTGTGTGTCATCTTCTGTGGCCAGAAAAAGACTACGCTCGCATACAAATGTGGTTTCATACATCTCTGCTGTCACACAAAAAAAGAGTAATGAATTACAGTTTTCTCGTGTTACAATCTTTCTTTTCGGTGGTCTTTAGAAAAAAAAAAGAAGAATAATTTTCAGCGCAGCTTTTTTAAAGGGTAGAATGTGTCTACAGACTACACGCACACACACACACACACACACACACACACACACACACACACACACACACACACACACACACCTCCCTGGCCATCTGAAGTACAAATGACTTGACACTTGGCTCTAAATTCAAAACACAATTCACAATGCACAGTTAGTGTGGGTTGGCTTTTCAAGGACAGTCCAAGGCTACTTCATCATGTGATACTTCTGTTCTGTTTTCAATGAATGGCTAAAACGTATGAATAAAAAAAATGAAAGAAATGCTACAAAGGATGGGTTGGAGAAATTTGTGTGTGCATTTGGCAAGTATCATTGTGAGTAGATATTTAACATACGCTTTGTAGTTTAACTCATCGAAATATTAATGATTATTCCTTGGCTTTATAAATTCTTAAAGAGGTAGATGGCAGGTGAAGGATGCTTGCTGTTTTTATATTCATTGTTATTTACTAACTGAATTAATTTGTTATTAAGATAAGATATACATAAAATAGAATATTGTGGAAGTCATGCACGAGGAACTGTTTCCCAGTGCTTTTTTATGTAAAGAATAGATCAACTAAACAAGCAGCAACTTCTTATCATTTTATTTATTTATTTGGAAGCTTTCAATATTATTTATCACCAAAAAATGTTTTTTTCTGTTTTTAAAGGGAAAAGAGTGGCTGTGTCTCAACTGCCAGGTGAAACGAGCTGCTAGAGGAGTTGAACCCCAGAACAATGCATCTACGGCTGGTTCATCATTAAAAAAGACTCCTGCTAGCCAGCCTGCACCACAAAAGACCTCCGCACCGGGCTCCCCTCAGAGGAAACTATCCACACAAGCAGCACAGCCAGGCAAGGCTGAAGCTGCTAAAGGACAAGGCATTCAGACACAGGGAAGTCCAGCTCATGGTCAGAAAACACCTCAGACCCTGAAGACAGGTCCTCAGAAACAAGCAGACCAGACTAGTGCACAAAAGCAGGGGAATGCCACTGCAGCTCCACAGCAAGAGTCAGGGGGGCTGTTTGGATTTGGGAGTCCTAAAAAGCAGGCTGATACAGCGGTGCCTACAGAATCAGTGACTGGCAAGATGTTTGGATTTGGCTCTTCAATATTCAGCTCGGCATCAACTTTGATTTCCTCAGCGGGTCAAGATGAGTCCAAAACCACACCATCAAGTTCTCCCAAAATGCCTGCTGCAAAAGACACAAAATCTCTTCCTGCAAAGAAACCAGAACAAGAGAAGAAACCAGACCAACAACAGCCAGCCAAGTCGCCTTCAGTACAGCCAAAGTCAAACACCCCTCAACCAGACCCTTCAAGGAAAGCATCAGTGTCCCCAGTTGTTTCCAAAGCTGGTCCTTCAACCTGCCCTCTCTGCAAACTGAACCTCAATGTTGGCACGAAAGATGCTCCCAACTACAACACCTGCACCGAGTGTAAAAACATCGTCTGTAACCAGTGTGGATTTAATCCCATGCCAAATGTTAAAGGGGTAAGATAAGATTTGTTTTCCACAAGTCAAATGTAGAATGCTTGTTGCATTATTGCTTTTGTAAGAAAAACTAATATCTTTGCTGAGGTAAAACACAATTATTAAATGATTTGTCTGCTCTTCCATAGGTGAAGGAGTGGTTATGTCTCAACTGTCAAATGCAGAGAGCACTGGGAGCTTCTGAGCCTCCAGGGACTCCAATGATGAAACTACAGCCATCACCAAACAAAGTTCCTGTGTCTGCAACTGCCCAAAAGAAAGACATCCCGAAGCCTGCTGACTCCCATACAAAGGTACCCTCTGTACCTGGCTCCCCTCAGAGGAAACCAATAGCAGAGCAGCTGGCGAAGGAAGATATTGTGAAGGGACGGGAGAGTCCACAATCTCAAAAGAAAGAAACCCCGAAGCTTGCTGAATCCCATACAAAGGGACCCTCTGCACCCGGCTCCCCTCAGAGGAAACCAAATGCAGAGCAGCTAGCAAAAGTGGATGTTCTTAAATCGGAGGGCCAGAAGAAGGATCCCCTGAGGACACCAGAAACCGGACGTAAGCAGAGTAACGCTACCTCAGTGACACAAGAGGAGTCCAAAGGGTCTTTATTAGGTGGTCCTAAAATACAGTCTGATGCTGCAAAGCCCACTGGATCAATAAGTGGAAAAATGTTTGGTTTTGGCTCCTCCATCTTCAGCTCTGCATCCACTTTAATAAACTCAGCTGTCCAAGATGAATCCAAAACAACACCACCACTTTCTCCCAAGATGTCTGCTACTACGGTGTCCAAATCACCCCTTACTCAGAAGAAGGAGCAGGAGAAAGTTCAGCCCAAGACCTCTCCATTGCCTCAATCAAAAGCTCCATCAGAGCAATCGAAGGATGCGGCTTCTTCACGAGCAGCCTCAAAGTCAGGCAAAACATGTCCTCTCTGTAAAGTGGAACTCAATGTTGGCTCCAAGGATCCTCCCAACTACAGCAACTGCACAGAATGCAAAACCACTGTCTGTAACCAGTGTGGATTTAATCCAATGCCAAATCAGACAAAGGTAAATGCAAATATGACACACATTTACCAATTTTCAAGTACAATATGAAGTGTCCTTCATGGTGTGATATGATGACATGCATGTTTTGTAAATAATTGATTTCTATTTTTCTAGGAAAAAGAATGGCTCTGCCTGAACTGTCAGATGCAAAGAGCTCTTAGTACACCCGAACTCAAAGAACCTTCAGTGAAACCCCACAATAAACTTCCTCCAACTTCTGTACCTGAGAGAATTGAGACTCCAATGCCAGAAGAAAAGAAGAGGAGTTCTGCACCAGGTTCCCCTCAGAAGATCCAACCCAAAGCAACAGAAACAACTAAGGCAAAGGGACCAGAAAATGTCAAACAGGCTACCCAAACCTCTGGCCAAGAACCTACAACTGATAAGCAGAGGCTCTCAGGTTCCCAGAAACCAACTGACCAGAGAAGTCAACCTGTACCAAGTCCGAGCAAAGTCCCTCCAGATTCACAGCAACGGTCTGGTAGTCCATCTGGCTTGAGTGGCCCTAAAACTGGTGCTTCAAAGACAACAGAATCTGTGACTGGGAAAATGTTTGGTTTTGGTTCGTCCATTTTCAGCTCTGCATCCACTTTGATATCATCTGCTGTACAGGAAGAATCACGGACTACACCACCCGGCTCACGGAAGATGTCTGCACCAGTACAAGTCTCTCCCAAGATGTCTGCTATGCCTAAGATTTCTCCAGGAAGTACACCAACAGTTTCTCCTAAAATATTGCCGGCAAAGGAGTCCAAAGAGCTTGTTCAGAAGTCAGGGCAGGAGAATAGAGAAGAACAGAGCAAACCGCAGAGAAAACAGGACAATGCTCCATCACAGCCACTAAAGGCAGCCTCCCAAAGTCATCCTAATGCAGTGAAGGAGAACTGTCCACTGTGCAGTGTAAAGCTTACAATTGACTCAAAGGACCCTCCAAATTACAACACCTGCACTGAGTGCAAGAGCACCGTTTGTACACAATGTGGATTTAACCCAATGCCTATGGGTGAGGTAAGTGAAGCAATATCCCGAAAGTATTTATTCACTACTGTATACATTCTTTTTATACCAGCACAGTCACAATTTATTTTATTCAGTGTTATCCTATTTATAATTCGAGCAATTTTGAATAGACTGAAGGCTTTTATTCTGAATTAATGTTTCTTATTTGAGGAATAACACATGACGAAATATGTATTGTATTTTAGGTAAAAGAGTGGCTATGTCTTAGCTGCCAGATGAAAAGAGCAGTTGGAGCTTCTGAGCCATCTGGACCTTCAACAATTAAGTCAAATATATCAGCAAGTAAATCACCTGCTGCAGAGCAGTTGAAAGATACTCCCAAACCAAGTGCACCTGAAAAGAAGGATGGTCCAATGCCGGTAGGCCAGAAGAGTGATCTTTCAGAACCAGATTCCCACAGCCAGTCTAGAAAACAATCTACAGCATCACTGCAATCCAGCAAACCTGAAGCTGCCGCTGTACCATTAAAACAGGCCACGCCACCACCTGGAAAAACACTGGAAAGTCAGAAGACAGCTCCTGAGAAACAACCAGGTCAGGCAAGCCCACTGGGACGTAAACAGAGCAATGCCACTGCAGCTACACAACAGCAGTCTGGAGGATTATTTGGCATGGGTGGTACCAAACCATCTGCAGATGCAGAAAAATCTTCTGAGTCGGTTACTGGGAAGATGTTTGGCTTTGGTTCTTCCATTTTCAGCTCTGCATCTACTTTAATAACCTCAACTGTTCAGGACCAGCCAAAGACTACTCCACCAGTTTCTCCCAAGATATCTGCTGCAAAAGACATAAAGTCACCTGCTAAACAGAAGGCTGAGCAACAGGAGAAAAAAGAGCCAACACAGGAGGTCAAGAAACCTGTGCCAGAGCAGGTGAAAGGGGATAAAGTTCCATCACAACTTCCAAAGGCTGAAGCAACTTCCCAAGCCGCTGTCAAGCCTCCCCAATCTGCGTGTCCACTCTGCAAGGCTGAACTCAATGTGGGCTCCAAAGATCCCCCCAACTACAATGCCTGCACTGAATGCAAGAACACTGTGTGTAACCAGTGTGGATTTAACCCGATGCCTATGGGAGAAGTAAGTGAAGAAATATTCATAAATATCCTCAATATAGTAAATTATTTCTTCAAATACATTACACTTTTTTTCTTCCAGCACAGACAGACTTTAAATTTGTTAGTGACCTGTGATCTCTTCCCGATGATGTATTTGTGCAATTTTGAAGGATATGTCAATTTGACTGCAAAATACTTGGCTTGTTTTGAATGATCACTTTTCCCCATCTAAAGAGCAAATTGTGACAAAATGTTTCTTGCATTTTAGGTGAAAGAGTGGCTGTGTCTTACCTGTCAGATGAAAAGAGCCGTAGGAGCTTCTCAGCCACCTGGATCTCCCATAATTAAGTCAAAAATATCATCCAGTAAATCACCTGCTGCAGAGCAGTTGAAAGATACTCCCAAACCAAGCGCACCTGAAAAGAAGGATGGTCCGATTCCTGCAGTACAAAAGAATGATGTTTCAGAACCAGATTCTCAGAGCCAGAGTAGAAAACAATCTACAGCATCATTGCAATCCAGCAAACCTGAAGCTGCCACTGCGCCATTGAAACAGGCTACGCCACCACCTGCAAAAACACTGGAAAGTCAGAAGACAGCTCCTGAGAAACAACCAGGTCAGGCAAGCCCACTGGGACGTAAGCAGAGCAATGCCACTGCAGCTACACAACAGCAGTCTGGAGGATTATTTGGCATGGGTGGTACCAAACCATCATCAGACGTAGACAAATCTTCAGATACAGTTACTGGGAAGATGTTTGGCTTTGGTTCTTCCATATTCAGCTCTGCATCTACATTAATAACCTCAACTGTTCAGGACCAGCCAAAGACTACTCCACCAGTTTCTCCCAAGATATCTGCTGCAAAAGACATAAAGTCACTTGCTAAACAGAAGGCTGAGCAACAGGAGAAAAAAGAGCCAACACAGGAGGTCAAGAAACCTGTGCCAGAGCAGGTAAAAGGGGATAAAGCTCCATTACAACTTCCGAAGGCTGAAGCAACCTCCCAAGCAGCTGTCAAGCCACCCCAGTCTACATGTCCACTCTGCAAGGCTGAACTCAATGTGGGCTCCAAGGATACCCCCAACTACAATGCCTGCACTGAATGCAAGACTACTGTGTGTAACCAGTGTGGATTTAACCCAATGCCTATGGGAGAGGTAAGTGAGGTAAAACTTAATTTATTCAATGACCAGTGATTTCTTTACATTAAAGTATTTGTGCAATTTTGAAGGATGAATTTGCAAAGTACTTGGCTTGTTTTGAATCATCATTTTTCCCATTTGAGGAGCAACCAGTGACAAAATGTTTCTTGCATTTTAGGTGAAAGAGTGGCTATGTCTTACCTGCCAGATGAAAAGGGCAGTAGGAGCTTCTGAGCCTCCTGGGTCTCCCACAATAAAGTCAAAAATATCATCCAGTAAAGCACCTGCTACAGAGCAGTTGAAAGATACTCCCAAACCAAGTGCACCTGAAAAGAAGGATGGTCCAATGCCGGTAGGCGAGAAGAGTGATCTTTCAGAACCAGATTCCCACAGCCAGTCTAGAAAACAATCTACAGCATCATTGCAATCCAGCAAACCTGAAGCTGCCACTGCGCCATTGAAACAGGCTACGCCACCACCTGGAAAAACACTGGAAAGTCAGAAGACAGCTCCTGAGAAACAACCAGGTCAGGCAAGCCCACTTGGACGCAAGAAGAGCAATGCCGCTGCAGGCACAGAACAGCAGTCTGGAGGATTATTTGGCATGGGTGGTACCAAACCATCTTCAGATGCAGAAAAATCGTCTGGGTCAGTTGGGAAGATGTTTGGCTTTGGTTCTTCCATTTTCAGCTCTGCATCTACTTTAATAACCTCAGCTGTTCAGGACCAGCCAAAGACTACTCCACCTGTTTCTCCCAAGATATCTGCTGCAAAAGAGATCAAGTCACCTGCTAAACAGAAAGTCGACCAGCAGGAGAAAGCAGAGCCAACACAGCAGAGCAAGGCACCAGTGGTGGGGCCGGCAAAAGGGGATAAAGCCCCATCCGAACCTCCAAAAGCTGGCACACATTCACAAGCAGCTGGAAAACCAGGCCAGGCTACCTGTCCACTTTGCAAAGTTGACCTCAACCTGGGATCCAAGGATTCACCCAACTACAATACCTGCACTGAGTGCAAGAGTGTTGTTTGTAACCAGTGTGGATTCAATCCCATGCCAGGTGAAACAAAGGTAAGGCTTAAGAAAAAAAACAAACGAACACTTATGGACAGTTTCATTTTAGTAAGTAATGCTCGCTTCATCACCTTTTGTGTTATTATTATGCATGACTTTGAACTATTCGTATATATTCAGTTGAAGTAACAACATAAGGAGGAAAGTGTTCCATACAGAAAGGTATGGTGTTACAACATTAATTTCTTCTTCTTTTTAGGTGAAGGAATGGTTGTGTCTCACATGCCAGATGCAACGGGCAATGGGAGCAACACAGCCCCCAGCGGTCACCTTGGTTAAGTCACAGGTACCTGCAAAATCCCAAAAGAAAGACACTGAAGGCCCAACTGAATCAGGCAGAAAGGAGTCATCAGCACCACCCTCACCTCAGAGACAACCTGCAGCTGTGACAACAAAGCCTGCTACACCTGAGACTGCTAACAAGCCAGAGGATCGGAAACAGGCTAGCCCAGCTCCTACCAAGAAAATTCCACAGGAGGCCCCGAAAACCCCAGGTCTCACCACATCTCCAAGCCAGACAAGGCAAACTGAACGCAAGCAGAGTAATGCTTCTGAGTTAGGGGGCTTCTTTGGCTTTGGTGGTGGTAAAACTCAACCAGATGCTGCAAAGCCAGCGGACTCAGTGACTGGGAAAATGTTTGGCTTTGGTTCTTCCATCTTCAGTTCAGCATCTACGTTGATAACATCTAGTGTCCAGGATCAGCCCAAGACCACACCACCGGTTTCTCCCAAGATTGAGAGAGAAATAAAGTCCCCTGCTGAGCAAAAGAAAGAGCAACAGAAGAAGCCAGATCATCCTCCGCAGGCAAAGGTCCCTCCCCCTGTACAAGACAAAGTGGATAAAGCTCCACCAGAGACTCCAAAGGCTGCACCAACATCCCAAACAGCTTTGAAGCCAGGCCAGTCGACCTGTCCACTATGTAATGTTGAGCTCAATACTGGGACCAAGGATCCACCCAACTATAATACCTGCACTGAATGCAAGAGCACTGTCTGTAACCAGTGTGGGTTTAACCCCATGCCAGGTGAATCAGAGGTGAGTATTAATTTTATGGACGCTCAGGTTATGTTGTGTTGGTTTGATGGTGTACTGTCACATGGCACTAACCATAATGCGTTTTCCTCTTAGCTTAAAGAATGGCTCTGTCTGACTTGCCAGATGCAAAGAGCTCTCAAAGCAGCTGAATCAGAGCCCCCATTGATGAAACCCCAGACCTCAACCACCAAAGTATCTACACCTGCTGCTGCCCAAGTAGAGGTCACTGCCGGTCAAAAGAAAGATATTTCTGTTAAAAAAGTTGAAGTACGAGATAAAAATCAAGAAACTCCAACACCGGGTGCACCACAAAAGAAAGAAGAAACCAAATCAGCTCTCCAGACACCTACCCTTGCGAAAGAAACTCCAGAGACTACATCAAGCAAAACAAAGGAAAAGGAAACTGACTCACTAGTGGCAAAGGAAGTTCCAGCCTCCACCATACCTCCCAACAAAGAGATAGCAGCTGCAGTTTCAGAGCTTAAGAAACCAACTGATCCAGTACCACCTGTCAGCACGGACACCAAATCCTTATCCATGAAAAAGGACCTTACCCCGCCTAGTTCTCCAGCAGCTAAAGGTGCTTCAGAAAAGAAAGACGAGAAAGAGAAAACAGTTCTGCAATCAAACGATCAAACTGTCACATCGTCTGAAGAAGCAAAGCCCCATGACGAACCCAAAAAAGAAACAAACACTGTTGCCAAATCTGCTCCTTCTGCCGCAAAGGCAGCAGATCAAGAATCAGGAAGTTTCTTCAGCTTTGGTGGCAATAAATCTCAGGAAGCTGCCTCTAAAACAACTGAAGCAGTGACTGGGAAGATGCTGGGATTTGGTTCCACACTATTCAGCTCAGCCTCAACTCTAATAACATCTGCAGTTCAAGAGGAGTCCCGGACAACACCACCGAGTTCCCGCAAAATGTCTGCTCCAGCAAAAGTTGGTGCATCTCAGATCTCTCCAAAGGCTAGCCCCCCACTTTCCCCAAGGTCAACTTCAGCAAAGGAAACCAAACCAACTGCTGAACAAAAGCCAAGTGAGAAAAAGATAACAGACCAACCTCAGCAGGCCGAGGTTCCTTCAGCAATACAGATGAAAGTGGAGAAAGGTTCACCAGAGCCCATAAAAGCAGAGGCCTCCCAAGCTGCCTCGAAAGATTCCCAGTCTGCTTGTCCTCTCTGTAAGGTGGAACTCAATGTCGACTCTAAAGATCTTCCCAATTATAACACCTGCACAGAGTGTGCAACCATGGTCTGCAACAAATGTGGATTCAGTCCCATGCCAAGTGTAGCAGAGGTAAACATCTGTCTGTATGTCTATCTGTCGCTCTGTCCATGCACTTGATAAATTGTTTTTTTTTTCCTTTTTTCAGATGAGAGAGTGGCTTTGTCTCAACTGTCAGATGAGGAGAGCAGTTGGTGCTTCCGAACCGCTTGGCCTTCCCCTGATGAAACGTCAACCTTCACCAAGTCAAGAGATACAAGGCCCCATCAAGGAGACAGCCACACCTGTCTCAACATCTCAGGAGGACTCCATGAAACCAGCCCCATCTAAAAATGAGCCTATTAGTATTGCTTCAACAAAGGACACTGAATCCCCAGCCCTTGAAGCAACGACAAATCAAGTTACCCCTGCAGCTGCCTCACTGGCTGAGAAAAGTGTTCCATCGACTATCACAAAGACTGATGATTCACCTGCTGAACCAAAGCCCATTGAAGAGGCACCCAAAGGACAACCTAATGCAACCCAGCAACAACCTCTTAAATCTCTTACTGCTCAGTCTGTTCCACCAGAGCCAGATACAGGAAAACAACCAGCAAAAGTTGGAACCTCTCCAGCCAAATCTGTACCACCACCAGATCATCCTGCAAAACAGGAGTCAGGTGGATTATTTGGGTTTGGAGGTCCTAAAACACCACCCACCACAACCAAAACTGCAGAGTCTACAACTGCAAAGTCTGCTCCACCAACACACCCAGATACTAGAAAACCAACTCAACAACAACCTCCAAAAGCTGGGACCTCTCCAGCCAAATCTGTACCACCTCAAGCTCAACCTGGAAAACAGGAGTCAGGTGGATTATTTGGGTTTGGAGGTCCTAAAACACCACCCACCACAGCCAAAACTGCAGAGTCTACAACTGCAAAGTCTGCGACTGCAAAGTCTGCTCTACCAACACACCCAGATTCTCAAAAACCAACTCAACAACAACCTCCAAAAGCTGGGACCTCTCCAGCCAAATCTGTACCACCTCAAGCTCAACCTGGAAAACAGGAGTCAGGTGGCTTCTTTGGTTTTGGTGGTCCTAAAACACCCCCTACTGCAGTAAAAAGTGCTGAGTCTGTGACTGGAAAGATGTTTGGCTTTGGGTCATCTTTCTTGAGCTCTGCATCCACTTTGATTACTTCAGCTGTTCAGGATGAATCTAAAACTACACCACCGACCCCTCGCAAGCTGTCCACAACATCTCTAATCTCCCCCAGGCCTACGCCTCCAGCCTCTCCTAAAAAGGAACCTGTTAAGGATATCAAACAATCTGCTACCCAGAAAACTGAGGTCAAGAAACAAGAGACACCAGAGCAGAAAAAGACTCCTCCAACAGTACAAGCTAAAGTCGATAAAGTTTCCGCAGAGCCACCCAAGACAGAGGGAGGCCTCCAAAAACCAGATCAGTCAGTCTGCCCACTTTGTAAGGTGGAGCTCAATAGGAACTCCAAAGATCCTCCTAACTTCAACACCTGCACAGACTGCAAGACTACTGTCTGCAATCAATGTGGATTTAATCCCATGCCGAATGTGAAAGAGGTAAATAAGTTTACCATCATCATGACATTTGTGTTAACCTTGATTATATGAAGAAAGATGAAGACAGTTATTAGTTATTGATTCATTTAATTTGACATTTTATCAATTTTATCCCCATTATTATATCAAATAGTATAGTAAGAATCATGTTGATTACTTTATGTATCAACACTTTGGTCTATAAATCATTATAAAATTGTGGAAAATGTCCCACACAACTCCAAATCATGCGTAATGACATGAAATGTTTTTTTTTTTTTTGTG
>CAESWR010000120.1:176182-217806 GCA_903171835.1 Mullus surmuletus | reverse complement strand
TTTTTAATAATGATATTAATGATTCATACATCTTTTTTTCTCTCTCCAGATTAAGGAATGGCTTTGTCTGACATGTCAAATGCAGAGGGCCCTTGCAGCATCGGAGACAACTGGACCTCCTGCAGTGAAAGCACAACCCTCCCCAAGCAAGGTTGTTACACGGCCTGACTCAGAACAGAAGGAAGCTGTGACATCAGACAAGAGGGAAAAGCCAACAGAGCCTACAGCAGCCAAGTCAGAGGTCACAATACCACAACCTGATAGAAAAGAATCGGTCAAAAACGAAGCCCCTGTGCCAACTACAACTCAAAAGACAGATTCACCACGCAGAGCTTCTATGCAAAAGACGCAGATTCCGCCAGGTACTGACCAAGGACAAACTGGGGATGTGGCTTCCAAGCAGCAGCCTCTTGCAAAACAAGGTCCTGTGAAACCAGATGCTGGAAAACCACCACAGCCCTCAAAATCCACAGCCCCACCTCCTAAATCTGCAGTACCAATAGCTCAGCCTGCTAAACAGGAGTCTGGAGGTTTCTTTGGCTTTGGTGGTCCCAAAACACAACCTGCTGCTGCTGCTGCCAAGTCTGCTGAGAAGGTGACCGGAAAGATGTTTGGTTTTGGTTCCTCTATATTTAGCTCTGCATCCACATTGATAACCTCAGCTGTTCAGGATGAAGCTAAAACTACCCCTCCAGTTTCTCCAAAGATCTCCCCTGCCAGGGAGACAAGGGCACCTGCTGCCCAGAAGCCGGAGCAGCAGAAGAAAACAGAGCTAATACAGCCGACCAAGACACCTGACCAGACAAAATCCCCATCACAACCTCAAAAGACTGCTACAAAAGAGACCAAAGCTCCTACTGCGCAGCAACCAACACAGGTCAAAGTAGAGAAGGCTCCAGCAGAACCTCCAAAAGGGACACCTGCAGCTGCCCAAGCTGCTCCTTCTAAAGCAGGTCTGTCAACCTGTCCACTGTGCAAGGTTGAACTCAACGTGGGCTCCAAGGATCCTCCAAATTACAATACCTGCACTGAATGCAAGAACACCGTTTGCAACCTTTGTGGATTTAACCCTATGCCTCACACTGAAGCGGTGAGTACTGTTTTTCTGTCATTTCAATATCAATTCTTAAGATATGCCATATAAGCAGGAGAAGATGAAGTGGCAAATCTGTAAAAATGCAGCTCAAATCGGATTTTCTTTACAGGGTGTTTCAAAACGTAAATGGTCCTTGATGTCTTTGTCAGAGAATCCTAATATTTTTGATGCCCATGTTTATTTTATACATCACATACGCCACGTAACAGCTCTAGCTTTTAATACACTATTCAATAAGCTGTTCTGTAACACTTCATGTGATAGTCCTCACTTGTCTAAGAACATTATTTCTTAGATAATCTAGTCTTTAGAGTGGCAGGGTTCATTTTGTTCACCGTCAATCAATTGTTAAGTCCTCTGCAATCAAGTAGGCCTCCTGCTTACAACCTACAAAAGATCTTTTTATTACACCTTGTGTTAGATTTCTCTGCGATGTAAGGGTAGAAAGGCTGTGATCTCTTCAATCAAAGCATGTTGAAGATGCAAATTTCTATCCTTTTTTAAAAAATTTATCACATATGCTGAAACCAACCATACTCTGTTAATTACATTTTCCTGACCAAGTACGTTAACTTACAAAAGGTTAAATAATAGATGGAAATGTCACAGTAGAGAGCATATAGGACCATGTACAGTTAATTAAATCATTGACCGACTTTGAAAGCTGTCAGCGATAATGAAAACATGCTAAAATGAATGCTATAGTGTGGATGACTGTTGTGGCTATCCCGCTAGTCTTGTGGCCCCGAGTTATTACATAACGGCTCATGGAAAGAGTGCTTCTGCTTGCAGACCAGCCGCACTGAAAATGTATTAAAGTGATTGAGAGTTGTGCAACAGCATTAGTGAGATGGGATCTGCAGTCATAGCGGACCAGCGACCAGGGAATTGCCAGCACCCGTGAGAGATTTGAGATGGCAAAGTCCTGTGATATGCCAATAAGCGGAGGTGAAACAGATTAAGTCCCACACAACACAGTGCAGTACATTAGAGCAGCAGACATTTCCTTTCAGGCCATCTGCTTTCTCACAGATCAGTGGCTCCATGTAATTCGACTTTTTTTTTTTATTAATGTGGGTGGCAATGCACATGTGTACCTGCTTCGTGACTTTCCGAAACATGCAGGTTTTTGTCAAATGCGAGGCTGTTCAACCTTCCTTTTTCGAATGTATTAAATGCACCTCCCAACGTCAGTTTTCTGTGGGCTGAGCAGCTCACATTTCTCTGTGGGGGTAGTTTGTTTTTCTGGCAAATCGCATTAGTAGTTGATGCCTTAAATCATTTGTTTTGTTTTGTCAGACTCATCTCGAATTATTTTATGCAAAGCGTTTTATTCTTTTGTTCAAGGTTATTCTGATGATCTGCTAAATTCTGCTATGTGAACATTTAGAAGATGTGGGCAGTTCAGTCATGAGCAGTATCAGTCAACAGTGTTTAATATTTAACAAGAGACTTTTCAATTATAAATACCCGCTTTCTATGAAAAACAAATTAGTTTTGTGTGACAGTTGTTTTAATGGGCTGGGTCTACTTTGCATTTTGTTGCCTTGGTGAATATAGCAAATCTCCATTTTTGTTGCATATGAGTGAATATGAACATTTATTTTCTTTTCTTCTGTATTTGTACCTCTGGTGTGGTTTTCTAGGAACTGATTAGTACATGCTCAGCCCAAATTGTGCATTATTATGGAGAAATAACGTTGACAGAGATGTGCCTCTTATGTAATTGAAACTTCTGTTGTGTTTCGTGGACATCAGAGATGGGGGAAGAGCTGAAGGGTTGACTTCGGCTTGGGGGAGGGGACGAGAATGGATTATTGCAGCTATGTGTACAACATGTATATTTATCTTAATAGCCGAACAAAACAGAACGGCTTTAACATGCGGATAGGATGAGCAGCCCACGACCCTCTTTATCCACTGTGAGAGTGACTTTGTTGCTTTTAGCAAAATGGCAGAAATCCCTCATGTTTGAATATGAGAGATATTTTATGGATTCAAAGAGTCCACTTTAGGCAACTGAGTGCCCACAGCAAATCTATCCATTTTTCCTTGTCCCATTCTGCTTCAGATGATGCCGTCAAAGGCCAGGGAGTGACTGTTGTCTGATAAGTAGGGCACACGTGCGGTCGTGCTTTGCCAGCGTTGAGTGGAACAGTCACGACTAAATAAGGACAGCTCCCTGATATTTGTCAAATGTTATCATGTAGCTGAATCGGTCACTTCAAATAAAAATAACAAATTAAACCTCATTTTCTTGCAAGGGATGATGTGACCTATGATAAACACAGAGCATTTCAAAATGTAGACAAAACGCTGACCAATGATGAAATGGATTATCTGTCCCTGAGGCCCAGCAAGGAGTTAATTGCTATTAATCTCGGAGTTTTCATATTCCTCGCACACACCACATCCATGTGAAGGAAGATATATTTTCTCCCAGACAAGATAAGGAGACATGGTGAGGAGCAGACAACCCCTGGTGCACCTTGTGACAGGCGGTAAAAATAAGCACTCTTTGGAGACACCAAGCACTGCTTACCTGCTGCATCCTGAATCATTTTCACAACTTTGTCGGTGCTTAAACTGAGTAGGCTGTATGGCAGCTTTACTGAGCAGTGATACATAAGTTGTTGGCACTGACCCCAGTTCTTTTTCATTTTGAATTACTTTTCTTGATTTGCTTTATAAAATCAAGGCATTTTGAAGGTTGAGATGGTTCTCCCTCAAAGTGAATTTTTGTGTAACTTTTCTTTGACAGTACTGCATGTTGTTGCTTTTCTGTCAAGAGATGAAGGCATAGGTGCCCCCTCAGGGGGGGTGTGCCTCCAAACGTCTACTGTGTCTGCTGCCAACTCATGCCACTCCCTCCTGCTACCTCCTTTCACCCGGTCTTCACCCTTCTGCGGCCCGCCATTAAGGGATGGTTCGCTGATGCAGCGTTTGTCAGATGGAAAAAGCAGGGGTTGTATTTCCTTGTTTTTTTAGAATGAGGCACTCTGCTTATTACAGATTAGTAGGTCAACATTCTCTATTATCTGAGGGCTTGATTTATGAAGAGTCCTGCTCTGTGGGGGCTGCTCATAGCCAAGTATATTAGCTGGCTACAGCTTGTGCCAAAGGAATCTGCCAGAAAATCAATAACAAACTTACCAATTCCAGCATCAACAGCAGGAGAGCACTGAGGAGAGGCTGAGAAATAGTTTACATCATCCATTGTAAATTTCAAGCGTCTGGTGTCTCTTCAGAGGGTCCAGGTTGTGCACATTGATTTATTTGATTTACAATATTGAACTGTTAAAATCCAAGCCAAAAAGGAGAATGACTATGATGCACTTGATGAATAGGAATAAAAAATGTATTCTGGAATTTGATAATATTTTAAATTAACCTGGTGGTGGATCTACTGTGCTCCTCTTCTGAGGTGCTATAAAATGGAAAGAATTATGCTATAAAACAAGTGAACTCTGAAGTTCATCCTCAGGCTCAGCAGATCTACACTAATCCCACAGGCCTGTGTGTCAAAAGCATGATATTCTGACTGTTGTCAGTATGAAGGTCTGTAAATCCAGCTCACAGCTAATCGTGGGGCGCAGTCACTCCCACAGCTCTGCGCTTGGGGCTCCTGCTCTTTAATCATAAAACAGATTTAATTAGACAAAAGGATAATGGCGACTTTCCAAAGCCTGTGGCTCTGATGCATGGCTCTAAGACTGAGTGGCTGCAAGGCAGTGATTGGCGCTGAAGGGGAATGTGATGGAATTAGGTCTTTTTGTTGACTGAGATGTTTTTTTGCAGAGTGATTAAACATTAGCAGGTTAAATGAATTGTCAGATGCAAAGTGGGTGCAGAGAGAGGGAGTCATATTGCAGTATTTTTTCCAGTCAACAATATTTTGGTTACTTTAAAAAAAAAAAAAAAAAGATATCCTGACAGTTTGATAGGCAGCTAATACCATGCCCTTACACAGCACCAAGAGGGAGAGACGGAGAAAAAAAAGTATAGGGTTTTTTTGCTGCAGTTAGTAATGGGAGCCAAAAATCTGATGGCATCCTTCTTTTTTTCAGATCATGCTGTGTGCAGAGCATTAACAGTGTTAATATAAGAGCTAAAGCAGATATTTCAAGAACACCACATGGATGATATTGATTCCTTATGACCTCCCTCGGCATCTAATTTTGAATACACAAACATGCTGCCTTTCTATTTACCTGTACTAATATAAAGTCTTTGTCCAGATGTTCTTGAGTTGTTCACTTTGTTAGATTTAAAAGGTCAGTCATTGTGCTGGGACATGCACCAGTGGACTATTAGCACCCACAGAAGTGTGCAGGGGGAACAGAATGAAACTGACCAGTAGAAAGACTCCGAGATTTACATCACTGATCGAGACATTTGGGAACACAGCTATTAATCACCATCTATTAGTCGGGAATACTCAATTGGCATGTTTTCTTAGCTTGCATAGTATTTCGGAGTGGAAGGGAAGAGCTGGTGCAGTACTGTTGAGCATTTGATCTCATATTGTGTGAACCTTAGAAGATATATGAGAAGATTGTGCTGGTTCAATCGGATGATGAAAGCAAGTAGTTGGAATATTTTGGTTTAGTTATTTATTATGTGATTAGCATGTGCATTGGACAGAAGTACATTCCATTCTACATCTTGCAAGTGTGAGAGAGAACAACGAGAGGGAAATGATGGTCATGTGGGAGGAAAGTAGCATTTTTTGAACTTCATTTTTTGTTTTTTAGCCATTTTGGAAATATAGTAACAAGACTCATTAACAACATTCAACAGCTTATTTATAAAAGTCTATTCATGGACTCTGAACTGTCCATCCATGGTAGTCTCTTCATACAGAACAACAAAACAATTAAATCTGCAGTTTGAATGATAAAATGGGTTACATGGTCAGTTCTCTCCCTCAGTATGTCAAGCAAGGGTTTGCATTTTTTGTGTGGTTCATACTATATAATGTCTCAACATTAGCAGCAATTGTGTTTGACAGGCACATAACTCAGTCACTCAGGCCATTTTATAGCAATGCAGTAAAGTGTTCTTCTGTGCAGTGTTACTGCTACATTTTTTTTTAAAACAATACAATCACATTTCTCAGCCATTTAGATTTGTGTTTTTATGATGATTGAATTCGGATATATGTTGGTTTTAAACATTTTTAACTCCCTTCTGTATTGTCTTTCTATTTGGGTGTAGTGTCATTATTTTAGGCTTGTTTAAGGAAACAAAGCCAAGATATTCAGCACAGCTGGATTTTAAGAACACACCTAAGCCAGGCAATGACAGAGGATAAATTACGCCACATCTCATCACTGCATCACAAAAAATTGCTAATCTCAAAACTGCTGTCACGTTTCTTTATGCATTTAGGTGCATCAGCCTTACGGTGCTTATGTAGTGTTATTTTGTGAGATATGTTTGATACATGGATAACATAGATAAACTTTATAGGCTCAAAAATAAATAAATAAATGAATATAAAGACATTATAAAACCAGACAAATAAATAACATAATCATAAAAATAATAATAATAAGGATGTGTTCAGATTCATGTACTTTATTTCAAGCATAAAGTAAACAAAACTTATTTGAAAACCGGATGTGTGTGTGCGATGCAATCTCCTCCTGTGGACTGTGTATCACAACCGCTCTCCCCTGCTCTGCAGAGAGAGGCGCATTGCTGTGATTTGGTCTGCTTCGTTGCTACAGATGCACTGCTAGCTATTGACAGTTTATGCTTTACTCTTCTTTCTATTCATTGCATGTGATAAGTGAGGTGTGTTCGGAGGGATACATTTTAAATGATAGCTTTGCGTATAAAATGTGATTAGCTCTATTGCAAGGTAAGCATTTTCTCACTGCCTGACAAGTGTCATAAATTCTAGTGTAAGAATGTTAATATTCAGGACCGCATGTTTCTATCGATGATGCTTTTATGCCTGATATTTATGTGTACATGCTTTGGTTGTTTGAACTGCCCTGCAACGGCAGCGCAGAGTGAGGATTGAATTTGTTACTTTTGCTGCTATCATGTTACTACGCATTAGAGACTGCATTGTGTTGATGGTGGTGGTTTTCTCGCAAGATGTTGCATTGTATAAATTGCACCAACTATTCATTGCAGTATACGCTACACCTATTTACCTTAGTGCAGAAAAAGATGTCACTATTTCTGCCACTCTGTGTATGTTCAGCTATTTGCTATTTGTTAACTTTAACTAAAAATCCAAATCTGACAAACATATGACATGAAAATGAGTTTTTATACATTAGTCATACTAGTGACTAGCAAAAAAGGATACTTTTTGTATTTGTTGTAGGTTTGTCTTTGTTTTTTTTTTCCTCAGGTGTGTGCTAATATGACAAAAGCAAAGTGTTTATTTTCAGCAAATGTAGCACATTAAATGTGGTGCAACAGCCTTTGAGATGTGTTTTAAGTGTGAAATTCAACGGTCATTAAATATTTTTGGATGCAGAGGAAAAAAAATATTTTAATATATTACACTAAAATAAGATAGTAAGATATCTATATATATTTTATACAGTATATATTATTGGTTTAATTTCATGTTTACATACAAGCAATCCTGCCCTGTAGTTATACATAAGTATGAGTAGAGGGTGTTTTTTTTAATTCAAAACCCATTTGTTTGTTTTACTACAGAAGGAATGGCTGTGTCTGAACTGCCAGACCCAACGGGCTTTATCAGGACAATTGGGAGGTTCAGAGAAAATGCCGCAACCATCGCCTGTATCACCAATGTCAGAGGTCCAAGCTACAGCCTCAACCAGAATGGCAGAGCCCAAAACCACTCCTCCAAAGGTGGAGCCTACGCTTTTGCCCGCAGATTCACTGCCTCTACATACCATTACCGTGGCAGACACAACAGTTCCAACATCAAAAGAGAAGACCGAACCCACACCTGTCAAAATGGAAACTGTGGCAACAGCAGCTCCCACAGACATCGAGAACACGCTTATAACCACATTAACAAGCATTTCATCTGTGACAGAAGAAAACCAGCCTTCAGCAGTGTCTGAAGTCAAACCTATTCCAGATGTTAAGGTCCCTGTGCAAAAGACAGTTGAAACTGATCAGGTGCCAAGCACAAACATTCCCGAGACTGTAATCGGTGAGGGTGAACAGAAGAACGTAAAAGTTGTGATCAGTGAGAAAGAATTTCCCAAGGTTGAAGAGTCTAAACCTGAACCATCACAGGTGACAACTGAATCAGATGTAGCCGTAACTTCTTCTGTCCTGGTGAATGAGGCAGTAGTTTCAATCACCCCCCCTACTACTGAAGAGGTTGCTCCACAAACTGAATCAAAATCCGTATTGCCTGCTCCTGGAGGGATTGTGGAGGCAGTGGAAACTGGTGATCAAATCAAACCAACAGAGCAAGCACCTTTACAACAAGATGAGGTCGAACCAGAGTCAAAGGAACCACAGCTTTTCTTGGGAGAAGAGCCAGTCACAACAACAAATGCTGATCAAGACACTGATAAGTCAGTTGAAAATGTAATAGGAGTTGTACCCTCGCAGGAGCAAGAACCACCATTAACAAAGGCTGCCATCATTAAAGTAAGAACAGTTCTACTTTATTTATTGAAATATTGGAATGACGGATGTTCATTTTCACTTCTGAACTCACCCAAATGTAGTTACCAGACATTCCCACTCCATTGTAACGATGGGGATGTCTGGATGATGAAGAAAACTTTGAATTTTTTTATATTTAATTCCAACATGTTTACAATATGACATTTTAGGATGAAAATGAGACCAAAAGAAAATTTGTGAGTATATTGGGTGGAACAAACATGAATGTATTTACTATGATTTTCTTCTAACATATTTTAGGAGCCTGATGAAGTCAGTGCAGAGCCAATTAAGGAAAGAAGAGCTTCCCTCTCCTTTGGGCAGGACACATTGAAAGACACATTCATCCAGGATACAGCTGCTGGGGCAGACACTACAGGAGAGACACAACTTGAGGAGGAACCCCAGATTTTACCCATATCAGAAGATTTGAAGCAGGGGCAAGTGGATAGTGATAAGATTAAAGATGATACGGTAAAAGAAACACCTGAGTCAGTAAAGGAGGATGTCAAAATTGAGCGAAGACGCTTAAGTTTCCAACCAATGGAAGAAAGCAGCGGAAGTGAGCTGACACCCTCACCTTCACCTAAAGTCGAGAGGAAGAGGCTTACCGTTACCAATGTTTCGTCTAGTAGTGAAGACATCAAAACTGAAAGTGCTGACTCCTCCATAGAAGATGAAGACTTCATCCGCAAACAAATATTGGGCATGGGCATTGAAGAAGAAATGTCTCTGACAGAAGATGAGAAAGAAAAGAATCTGGCAAATGAGGAGGCTATAAAGGGGGTTGAGCTTGATAATTCTTCAATGAAAACCACACCACTAGCCAGAGAAGGTAGTTTAGAAGAAGAAAGAAGCTTAGCCATAAACAAATCTGATGAAATCACTTCTCAGGCAGCTCCTAAAACGATGCCCAGCACTACTTTCAAGAAAGCTATTCCAGTCATAAGACAGAGACAAAGCACTGATGAAGAGGTTGAGAGCATTACAGAATCCCTGTCAAAGGGATCATCTAGTGTTCAGGCATCAAGCATTACACCAGGATCACCTACATCAGCCTCATCTCTGGATGAAGACAGTGATAGCAGTCCGAGTCACAGAAAAATAAGTGGAGAAAAGCAGTATCGCAAAGGCAGGAGTAGGCAACCAACCCAGCCTCTCCCCATACTTGAAGACTCATCAGAGGAAGAGAAGATAAAAGGTGAAGAGAAGTCCAGGAAAGAAAAAAATGAACCAATTGCTCGTGACCAACCACGGTCTCCAAATGAGAATGATTCCTCTACAGAGAATTTGAGACAGGTCATTGTAATGGATGATATTAGTAAAACATCTGGCTCTGAGTACTCTGCTAGCATTGAATCAGAATCGGAGGCTCATCTAGCATTGCAAAGAGGAAGCAAACCGTCACCTACAGTGATACCATTCACTCCTTCTGAGTCTTTAAAAGAGGACACAGTGTCAACATCTTTAAAAAGTGCAGAAGAAGCATATGAGGAAATTATTCAGAAAACTAAATCAATTCCAGGAGAGAGTCCACCTGATATTGAGCCCCTCTATGGAGGCATGGCAATAGAAGATTATCTTTATGAATCATTGGTCGAGGAGCCTGAAATTAGAATAAGTGAGTCTCATGCGGCTGAACCTAAACAGGATTCTGGTCCTGAACCACTCAAGAAACTTAGATCTCCTGAGGAGGTTTATGAAGAAATGATGGAAAAAAAGAGAGAGCTGGAAATGATAGAGCAAGAATTTCAACAGGCACAAAATGCTATGGAATTGTACTCACCTGGGCCTCACTCAGTTCCTGAGGCCTGTGTGGTGATCATACCTACAGAGGAGATATCCCTGACTGGACAGACTGTTTCCCCCACGAGCAGTGACATTTCTAGTGAGCTGCTAGTGAAGAAGAAGAAACGTCAAGCTCCGCCACGCCCCTCTGAGCCCCCTAAGCGCTCTGAAGGGTATACTGTTCCCAGCACACCAATCGCATCTATAGGTTTCGTTAGACCCATGGTTCCTCAAGACCCTGCACTCAGAAAGGCACTGTTCCCCATACCTGACCTAAAGATTACTCAATGCTCATCTGGTGAGGAAGAAGATGACAGTCTTGCAGATGAGTATGGCATCGGTATTTCCTCTGACATTACGCCCAGTGATGATTCTGAGACTAAAGATGAACAATCCATAAGCCCACCTCTTTCTGAAACCACTGAAATGGAACCAATCTGTATAGTATGCGAAATCCCGGAGCCAAAACCTATTCCAACACCAATATCAGCTCCAGAACTAACCACAACACCATCCCCTGTGTCACCAATGTCTCCTCCAACTTCACCAGCAACACCAGATTCAAGTTTGGCATCCAATGCTACATCCTCATCCTCATTCATTGCTCAAACACCAGTATCATCAGATTCAACTCCATTGTCTACACCAACACCTCCAACTTCATTTGTAACACAATCTCCTCCAGAAATCTCACCTATGTTATCTACAACTGAAGCAGAACCTCCCTGTGAGAACTCCACTTCCACTCCAGCTACAGTGATAGTTACTATACCAGATGTGGTATCGGCTCCATCCAAAGCCCAAACAGCAACGGCTGTTCAAATAAGGGCCCCTATTACTGAATCTCCAACCCCAGCCCCAGTGGAGTCTCCTGTGCCTGTTGTTGTTCAAATGCCAGACTTGGTTTCATCTCCATCTCAGGTGCCCATTGAGGCTCCAGCTGTAATACAAGTTTCAGCAGTAAGTCCAGCACCTGTTGTTGTATCGGCTCAACCCCCAGGCCAAAGCATTGCTACACCATTTGTAAGTCAAGTTCCAATCTCCATTCCAGCTTCAGACCATGTACCTTCTACTTCTGATGCCTTTTCTACATGTCCTGGCCCAGTCATTGTGCAAATGCCAGACCTTGTTTCAACCACATCTCCAGTATCTGCACAGACCCCACTGCCTGTCACAGCACTCATAACTACTCCGGTCCAGGCCCAGGCCAAAGTTGTACATGCAGTCCCTGTTCAACCGGCTGTTGGTTCAGTGATTCCAGTTGTTGTCCCAGCTACAGCTACACCAGCATCAACATCCACTACTATTATTAAAAAGAAAGTCCCACCCCCTCCCCCACCACGTTCTACTTCAGTTTCATTACCTGAGCCTAACACAGAGGTGCCACTTGCAAGAGCTCTTCAGCATGTATCCCCAACTGTGGCCACTTCAATAGCAAAAGAAGCTACAGTTACCGGGCAACCAATGCAGTCTGTTGTTGTAGATATACAGCCTAGAATGGAGGATATGCCACCAGATAGTGCTACTGTACCTCAAGTTGTGACACCAACCAGACAGGGGCATGTAGTCATCATAGTACCCAGTGGAGAAAATGTATCTCTGCTTGCCCAAGGTTCACAAGCTTGCATGGCTTCAAAGCCACAAAGTAGTCACATGTCCCAAAGGAGTGTGGTTGCGAGTGCAGCCCCCTTGCCCTCAGTTGCTTCAGACATGCCAAGTGGAGATAGAGTTCCAGCAGTGCCAGTAACCTCAGCTCGATCACCCACATCTAAACCTTTAGCAGAGGCACACGTAGACACAGTTGAAATACCTATGAATGACACACCACCCCCACCTGCAACTTCTCCCAAGCCTACCGTTTATTTACCGTCGCCAGTCCCCACTGTAGCAACAACTTCTTCAGAAGCAGTGAAACAGGTTTCTGGCCCTAGTCAGATTTCCAAGCCTCCTCCACCCATACCACCTAAACCTATATCAATTCCAGCTGGACTAGTTTTCAGCCACAAACCAGGAGAGAGTGTCAAGCCACCTGCTCCTGTGGTGCCCAAAGCTGCAACACTACCCAGGACTAAAGAACCTCCAAATGCTCTGTCACTTAGTCTGACACGACCTGTTGAGTCCAAGTTTGGTTCAACATCCCCCAAGTCGCCTCTGTCTCCCAGACATGCCAAATGTTTGCAAACCTATGTGGTTATAACTCTGCCATCTGAGCCTGGGTCACCAACAGAAAGCATTACAGTCCAGGCACCTGTAAGACGAGGTTCAATACCATCTACTAAAGTTACAGGAGTACGAACCACACCATTAGAACAGAAAACACCAACTGAAGCATTCTCGGCACAGGCTACAGTTAGGAGAGCATCTGTCCCCACTGTAAGGCATCCACCTCCAATACCCAAAGCTATAGATGTTGTAGTAGACCAGGTGAAAAACCCTGAATTAGAGGCTTCAAAGATTGATGCCAGAGGAGATTCTGTGGCTTTGTTAGTGTCATCACCATCGGTAATTGATGATATTTCATTTGTTCAAGACACACTCATTCAGGCTCAAAGTGTACCACTTCCAATTAAGAAAATGTATGTGCCTGTTGTGGCACAACAGCAGCAGATCATTACTCAGCCACTGCCAACAGTTCAAGGAACGTGCAAGGGCAGTGCCCTCCCTCCAGAATCAGATTTTGTTATTCAACCTCCTACTGTTCAACCTACAGCAAGAGTGCAGCCTATACCATATGTTGCTCAACATCCAGAAGTAGCCAAGGAGGCCATCACACTTTCAGAAGACATTCCAGCTAAAGAATTTGTTCCTACTGTCCAAATAACGATGACACCTATCCTACCACAGCCAGTGGCAGAAAACATTCCAGTACCCCTGCAACCACTAGTACCCACACATGAAAATGTTGCTGTAGATAGCCCAGTCTACTCATCTGTTCAAGTTGCTCCACAAGTTGTAAATCAAATCGAAGAGATTGTAACTGAAAGGAATGTACCTACTGACCACATTGTCACGGAGGCAGTTATGACTAGATCACCAAATGTTTGGCAGGGAATTCCTGCTGAAGAGGAACATCCAGTAATTGAGGTGGTGACTCACTCTACGAAGCAAGAGATATCTACATTTTCCAACAATGCTGATATCAAGATGGAATTATCATCAGTACCACGAGTCCCTAACCCCTGGGAAGTTCCACTTGAAGTGACTGAACAGGTCTCTTCACAAACATATCGTCCAGCAGAAGTAATTACCCTCCCTACCAAATTTGATTTACCAATACATGTGCCAGCAGTATCCCCAACACCCCACCCTCCACCTCTTGTTATGGAAGTTACCCCAACACCACAACAATTAGTTAAGCTCACACCACTTGCAACAGTTGAGAGGATTGCTGAAGAAACACCATTACCTGTTGTAATTGACCTTCAACAAGTGACAATGTTTCCAGAGATGCCTCCTATTACTAATGTGCCGCAGATCTATAGTGCAATTACATCCTCAGTTATGCCACCTTCAACACCTCCATTGGAGGTAATAGCATCCCAGCCTGGCCCTGTGGAGCATAGAACAATGGAGGCTGCTTCTACACCGTCACCAATACCTTCAGTGCCAGTTGAAGTTATTACATCTGAGGAAACTACCAGTAGGAGGAGGACTTCTATTTCATCCGTGGTAATACCACCCTTCACCACTTATCCTACAGAGTATGAAATGCCCACACAGGTAGTCACAACTGAGGCCTTTGCCACCACCAGAAGAGCATCCATATCTATGGACCAACCACCACTGCTGGCACAAGTTATCAACATACCAGCTGAAAAAGATGTGTCTGTCGATGGTTATGCTGCTCAGTTCCCTTGCAGGAAAGGGTCGGTTTCTTCAGCAGAACCACCAAGGGTTTTATCTTATTCATCAGAATACGATCACCCTCTGGAGATTATAACTACTGAGGCATACACCCGAAGAACCTCAATACCTACTACACAGGACATACCACAGGGTGTATCTGTGGCTCCAATTACCATCACAAAAATTCAGCAAGAGTCGATTGAGAGCCAAGAGATTCGAGGACCAGAGAAGGTAGTCTCCAGTATGAGTCATATGTACTCTTCTTCAATCTCCACCTCTGGTCAGCCTCCAGAAATTCTGCCAAGCCTGGTCACTCAGGTGGTCACCACTGAAGTACAGAGGACAACTGTGTCTGTTGTCCATGAACGTTTGCCCCAGGTCCCTTCACCCAGTTTGCCCATCTCTATAAAACCTGAAGTAGGAAAAGTTCAACCTCTGCACAAACAGAATGGAAAGATAATCTATCCTGGTGATGTTATGGATTTACGTACAATTAGGGTTGGCTCAAAGATGACTGAACAAGGAATGGATCTGACACCACCAGAGTCATGTAGACAGTCTTATAATGACCTTAGTGTACGTCAAATCACAGCAGTGCAGCCTGAAATAGTAAATCTTAGTGCAGAAGTCACCCCTGCAACCACGCTGTCTGTGGTCACTGACAGTATCACAATCGTGACATGCACAGCCACAATTGCCTCATATAGCAACACTCCAGCAGAAAAACCTCTTGATTTGCAAGGCCCTGTTACGTCGTTGCCTCTACCTCTCACAACACACAAACCATTTGAGCCTCTAGCACAGATTGTTTACAGGCCAGTTAATGCCCAGCCTGCAATTAGTGCTGTAGCATCAACAGCTCAGGACATACCCATTAATCTTTCTTTTGGAGCTCTTGTCCCTTCTGAAGGCAAACAGCTGATAACTTCAGCCCCAGCAGCGATAACCAACGGAGGATCTGTCCTCTCTCTAGAGGCCACAGGGGCTATGGATCTTTCAAACTACAGACCAGTGAGAGCTATGGTTGCTTTGTCTAGTACAAGCCCAGGGGTGGTGACCACTGTCGTAGAGGATGATGGGACTCCAGTCGATCTTACATCTGGTCGGAGGGGTGTATGCTGTGATGTTATTTACAAGCTACCATTTACAGGAAGCTGCAGAACACAGCCCCCTGTCACATCCCAGCCTGACAACCGTTTTGGATATAGAGATGACCACTATCAGTATGATAATGCTGGCCTGTATGGTATCAAAGGGATGAATGGTGTAAAAGCATCATTGTCTGAGACCAACCTAACAGAAACAGGATTGTTCTCCTATGATCCCAAGAGTGACTATGACTATCTCAATGGATCTTCAAACGGAGCTGTTGACCTCACTGCTGCCAAGCTTTCTGCTGGTGAGTACGGATCAATTTATGCATGGTTTGCAGTGTTTTTAATTTCTATTTACTGTGTATGCTTTATGGCCTTGCTTTTGATTGATTCCATTATTCTAGTTTGTTGTCATGACAATAGCTCAAAGGAATACAGGACAACATTTTAATAGGGGATGCCAATGCGCAACGTGTGTGTGCGTGATGCACAGCCGTACTGGTGTTATGGATAAAAATGTTGCCCTGTATTCCTTTAATACCTCAATATAAATATGTGTTGCTGTTTTGTCTTTGATTCATGCTGTCCTTAATATTCTTGTTTTAGTTTTTCATCATTTGATATTAATATGTGTGTCTTTGCTTTGTTTTTCCTTTCTTTTTTTTTCAAACAGATGCATGTGTGTGCCTGCGTGTGCTCCCTCAATATTTTGGTTTTGCGTCCTGCTAGCCAACGTGGCTTCAGACTGCATGCACAATGGACATCCTTTCAAATTCAAATTGCATGGCCTTCACTTTGTGTACAGGACATTTGTTTCCAAAATTGTACACATTTTATATTAAAATCTGTGTCCTTTCACTTATTGTGGCAGGTAAAGCTCTAGACTACACTAGCAAACCTACTGGAACACACCCAGGGATGACTCCTTCTCCAAGTTCTCAAGTTTCTCTTGCTGGATTTGGTGTTAATAGTGTTCTAAGGACTGCAGATGGAGTAGTGTACTCTTCTGTTGCTGCCCCAGTTCCATCCACATATGCAATAACTACCCAACCTGGATCCATCTTTAGCACAACCTTAACACCTACATCAGCTCTTGAGAACCAGCCATTGCCCCATCCATATGGCTTCATTCCATCTACAGACCCAGGACAGTTAATTCCGTTTGACACAGGGCTACCTAAGGAGCTTCTACCAACAGCTTTGGCTGACATCATAACAGGCTTTCCAAATATGTACTCAGACACCACCCTAGAGGCAATAGCTGCCTCTCTGGATGCCTTAGCATCCTCCCCAATATTTCCTGGCTTGGACAACACCAAGATGGCTCAGTATCAGATGGAGAGGGAGTTTCTAGAGCTAGAGAAACTTAAACAGCTGTGCCTTGCCGAAGAGTTGGAATGGGAGAGACAGGAGATTCAACGATATCGGGAACAGGAGCAGATAATGGTCCAAAGAGAGCTTGAGGAGCTCCAGGCTCTGAAACAACAGCTTCTATTTCAACAAGAGGAAGAGCACCATGCCCATATGGTGGCCCAGCAGGAGACCTATGCTCAGCAGAAAGAGCAGTTGCAACAAATCCACCAACTGCAACTGCAACTCCAACGTCAGTTAGATGAACACTATGGAAGCACTGGTACGACAGCAAACCTCCTTGATGCAAAATATGCAGGTGTGGGAGACAGTGGTCAGTACTGGCCGGTCAAAGATGAATCTACAACTCCATCCACTGGGACGCAGTTTGGGGAAAGTCAGGACCAGCTTAATTTAGTAAAAAAGCTCCAAGCTGATCAGGACATTGGGGGGAAAAAGATAATTGATAGCGGAGTTCAAACTGACGATGAAGACTCAGCAGAGAAGCAGCACATAGGAAGAAGAAAGAAGAGTAAGAGAAATATTGATAGTTCAGCTCAGACTGATGATGAGGACCAAGATGAATGGGATACTCCCACAAAAGCTCGGCGGCGTTCTAGAAAGCATAGCAGTGATGGCAAGCATGGCTCCAAGGTTTCAAGTATTGCTATCCAAACAGTAGCTGAAATTTCAGTCCAAACTGATCACTCTGGAACTATCAAACGGCCCACTGTCCAAATGGACACTAAGGTGGAAATAATTAAGCATATTTCTGCCCCTGAGAACTCTCAGAGAGGTGGCAGTCTGAGCTGTCAAACAGACTTAGACAGAAGGTACACACCCATTGAGGTGGGCTATAGCACACACCTAACAGCAGATGTGCCTTCAAAGTCCAAAGGATTCTACACCCAAGTGTCCCCCCTGTCCCCAGAGAAGTCACTTGGAGGGCAAAGAATGCTGACTGCTGACCCAACCAGATTTTCCTCTGGCCCTCGATCATTAAAGGCTTGTCAAAAGTCTCTGTCAGATCCTAAATCCCTTAGTCCCACCACAGAAGACAGAATGGGTGGATACTATACAGACATCTATTCTGTAAGTAATGTGAAATTTACATTTAAATAATATGAAATGATTTTAGCAAAAGAATAATTAAGATGAATTTATTTTATGCAGTAAGCCGAAATGAAACTACAACTACCTACCTAATTAACTTGTTTTTTGTTTTTTTATGTTCTAGGGTCGAGGGTCTCCCTCTAGTACAGGCAAAAAAGTGAAGCGGACACTGCCAGATCCTCCTCCTGAGGATGACCCTATCACAGGACGATCAGGTTACAGCACCAACTCTGCTCGTCGACGTCTTGCCCGCAGTACAACAATGGCCCGGGCAAAGATTCTACAAGACATCGATAAGGAGCTTGATCTGGTTGAGAGGGAATCTTCTAAACTCCGCAAGAAGCAGGCTGAGTTAGATGAGGAGGAAAAGGAGATTGATGCCAAACTACGGTGAGCTTTCTCTAAGGTTTACTCAGATTTAACATGAAAATAATATAGGTGTACGCATAGGCTGCTGCTTTCACATAACTTCACACATGTCAAACAATGTGATTGATTGTGATAAAAATCATCCCTCTTTTGCAATCATCATCCCTAATTCATCTGCATGCTCCCCTCTTATGTGGATAGCATATGGGCTAAAAGGCTGCCTTGACGTCATTGAGTGAGATCTCCACAAACTCTCACATAAGTAAGAGGTATTACTGTGTGAGAAAAACCCTAACAATTGGTTGCTTCTTGGTTTGTAGTGTTCATGGAATTGTTACTCCTCAAATGGTTAAATATGATTTATTTTTTACTGTAGGTACCTGGAGATGGGTATCAACCGGCGTAAGGAGGCCTTGCTGAAGGAACGAGAGAAGAGAGAGAGGGCGTATCTCCAGGGAGTGGCAGAGGAGAGAGATTACATGTCAGATAGTGAGGTTAGCAACATCAGAGAGGCCAGGGGTGATGGCCTAGAGAGACCACGGACAGCTCCCCAATCTGAATTTGACCAATTCATACCCCCACAAACCGAAGCCGATTCCCAGTACAATACACTAACTAGTCCCTATTCTCATTATGCCCCATATGTTCCCCAGACCCAAACCAACACCCACTATACTCAACAGAACCTATATCAGCAGCAGTCCCTTTACCATCAACAGGTGTCTCCTTATCAAAATGTTCCAACCTTATCTCTCTCCCATGCCCAGGCTCAGCCTAGCAGCTACCAACATGCTCTGCTCTTGCAACAGGGAAAGCAGCGACAAACCACCTTATCTGATTTAGAGCCTAAGATCACCACCAACTATGAAGTCATACGCAACCAGCCTCTACTCATTGTGCCAACCTCCGCAGAAAGTGGCTATGGGGTGGCTCATCTGGGAGGAAAATATGGCAATTTGGACTTGAGGCTGGGGATAGAAGAGAGGAGTATGGCTTCTAGTCCCATGTCAAGCATTTCTGCTGAGTCCTTCTATGCTGACATTGACCACCACAATGCAAGGAACTATGTGCTGATAGAGGACATAGGAGAGCTCACCAAGGCCTCATCAGGGCTGGGCAACACAGGCTTGGGTTCTGGATTTAACCTGCCTGATAAGGAGTTGTCCAAGGCAGACAGACTACTTAGGGCAGCAGAAGTCAGGCGCACAGCTGAGGTAAATTTTCCTCATTCTCCATTATTTTTACCTTTATCAACTCCTTATATACAGACATCATTATCTGCAGTTTGCTTTTTATCTTTAACCAAGCCCTCACTGATAGATACACTGCTTAAAACTTTGGAAGTGTTTTCATATACATAATTTGTATTTTGTGTGCAATGTAAATAGTCCATAATCAGTTAAATGCACAATATAGTAAAATGGATGGGAGCAAAACAAACGTGTAGCAATAGGTGCAAAGATTCTGCATTGCCACCTAGTGAATATGTCAAAGGAAACACTAGTTCGGAAGAGATAAAGACAGACTAGTGGTACTTTTCATGAAACCTCAAGTAAACATTAAGTATTCACTGGACTGAACACAGCTGCTCATTAATGACCCTCCTGTATGTATGTCAATGATTCGTTATAGGTGTGTTACATCGTATATGATTTTTTAATTTTATGTTTCCTTCAAATTGTTGTGATAACTCAATATATGGCCTTATCTTTTATTTTTAGGTGGCAGATTTTTTAAACTCATCTCGGCTGCAGAGTTATGGTAAAGGAGAAGATGACACAATGGAGGAGCCTTATGAGTTGAAGTTGCTGAAGCAGCAGATCAAGCAGGAATTCAGACGAGGAACCGAGGGACTAGAACATTTATCAGGCCTGGGATTGCCCCAGTATCTCCCCAGTGACAGCAGTTTTCGTCATTTCCCGAAAGGTGAAAAATATAGTATTGGCAGACTCACTCTCGAAAAACAGGCTGCAAAACAACTCCCAGCAGCTGTGCTTTACCAAAAACAGATGAAGAACAAGAAAGCTCTCATAGACCCCAAGGCCGTAACAAAATTTTCCCCCATTGAAGAGAGTAGGGATCTTGAACCTGACTTTGGCAGCTACATGGGATCTGGAGCCTCCTCTGTGACCAATCTGGCTGCTAGGGCAAGGTTGCTTCAGGATGAGATCACATTTGGTCTGAGAAAGAACTTGTCTGAGCAGCAAAAATATTTGGGCTCCTCACTAGGGGCCAACCTGGCTGGTTCTCTTAATCTTGGGCAATCGCTTGGACTGGGATCAACTATCAGGGCCACTGTTCACGATGATGGCACCTACCCGAGTGGTACCCGCTCCAGACCCTCATCACGCCCCTCCTCCCGCCCTTCATCTGTCTATGGCTTGGATCTATCTATCAAGCGGGATCTTTCTAGCTCCTCACTCAGACTTAAAACAGAGGGAGATGTCTTGGACGCAGCATTTGCCCCTGGGGTGGCCAGAGCAAAACCCACCAGTTTACCTATCAGCCAAAGCCGTGGTCGTATCCCCATTGTAGCTCAGAACTCTGAGGAAGAGAGCCCTCTGAGCCCAGTAGGGCAACCTATGGGTATGGCAAGAGCCTCAGCTGGACCTCTACCCCCTATCTCTGCTGACTCCAGGGACCAATTTGGGTCCAGCCATTCCCTGCCAGAAGTTCAACAGCATATGAGGGAGGAATCTCGGACACGTGGTTACGATCGAGACATCGCGTTCATCATGGATGACCTACAAGGCGCCATGTCTGACAGCGAAGGTAAATGGAGCCTGAGACTGTTGCAGCACCTCGACTTTGTGGACCTGCTTGTCATGCATGCTAATTCTGAGTGGTCTTACTGAATTTCTGCATTAACTGGTTCTTTCTCAATCATCAGTGCTCCAGATATTTGTTGTGGGTTGTTTGTTACTATATTAGCCTCTGTCACAGTAAATGTCGCAGTAGATGTGTGCATGCCATTTCTATCCTTTTTTGATATCCAAGTCAGTGATACATAAGACTCCTGGTTTGAGTTTATGTATATTTGTTCTGTGATTTCATTAGCATGCTTTGTCTCTTTGTTTTAACAACAGTTTTACTTCTTCCCAGTTATTCTCAGTGGGGACCGAATTGTTGTGAACAAAATCAACACACTTGCTAAGTTAAAGAGGGTTGATTTTGTGCACAAAAGTTCATGAATGGTGTCTACATTATGGCTGCCTTATTCTTAATGAGAGAAAATGTATTCAAAGATGTACAGTTGCCCTAAGCACAGTATTTGCACTTGGCATGGAAGATTTTAAATCATTTCTGGCACATAAAATAACTTTTAAGAAACTGTGGCACAAAATGACTGACATGAGGGGTTTTCAAAAACTCAAAGTCTAAAATGTCAAATAATATTTTTGATTCAACAACATGAAATACTGTATATAAGATTTGTTTTGAGACAATCTCTGAAATGTGTTTGTATGTAATGTAAATATAGAACCACTTAGAATGTATGTCATATGTGAAGCATGACAACAGAAACCAAGAAAATGTGTCATATGATATACAGTGATTAAAATACTTGTGGAAGCTATCTTAGCTAAAACCTTTTAGCAGAAGCTGTCAATGGCAGAGATTCTGTTTTCCTCCATAAGCCAATTTGCAGTGTCATGCAACTGTGAGAGTAGGTCATTGCCTCAGAATGATGTATTTTTCTTTTGGGGAACAAATAGCAGCAGTGAAAGCCAGCGACATATAAACAAGCAAATCAAGAATAATTCGATTTGCAGGTGGTTTTGTACTTTTGAGTCACTCTGCAATGCGTTTTCTCTCAAACTGTCACGCAGTAAAGTGTGTTGTTACAATTTAACATTCTATTTTAGGCTCGTTTGTGTTGTGTTTACTGTATGTCTATCTTTGGTTTCCTATTTGTATCTGATTTTGCATCCTTGCATGTTTTGAAATGCTTACATTTTTCTTTCTTTTTTCCATTTCCATCTAATAAAGTGAATGTCCTCTGTATGTTGATTGTGGCTGTGGGGGTCTCATTGCTATGTGAGATGTCCACGTCCCTTAGTGATTGACAGTAAAAATTAACACATTTTCATTTCTGTAAGTGTGGGATTGGTAGTGTTCCATCAGGTTACAGTAGTTACTGCCACGTATATTGTTATTATTAATATACACAGGATTAGTTAGCTAACCATTCATAAAACTTAACTTGATAGATTATTTATGCATTTAGATGCAACAGATAAACATAGATCCTGCAAAATCCTCTAAAATCTGCTCCCAGATTAGGGCTGAATTTTTAGTTTGTAATACCATCCATGCATCTAATCATACAGTACATGCCAATATCCAGCCTATAATTTATGATACAAAATTTAGTTTACCTGATAAGAAGATGATATTTGTCCTCACCTCACATAAAAGTGTCAATCTGCCTTGATTACAGCACTCAGTGAGTCCATGCTGGCTTTGAACAGAGATGAGGCCAGAATCTTTCATGAAAGTATCAGACACGGTAGAGTATTTTACAATACTAGTTAAAAACCTTTCCTCTTATAATACTCATTAGCCTCAATTTTACACTAATTGATAGATTGGGTTTTCCCAAAAATGTTTTTTTGGAATGCTTCCATAACACTTCTACCTAAATGTGTAAAATGGCAGGTTAGTACTGTTAGACTTGTAGTAATTTTAAGCATGTATATTGATTCCTGCTTTCAGTGCATGTGCTGAAGTATATTCACAATACATCTAGTCTTGGCAGAGTTGTAGTTTGTTGAGTTTGTTGAACGTATTTCTTTAAAAATATATATATACAACTTTATACCCCAGCTGGAGGCCCAAACTGGAATATAGAAGGTGAGAGAGCATCCCAACTCCCATGTAGTAAAATAGAGACTGTGTGCCTCCATGCTGCATATCATGGTTCTGAATGATTCACTTCTCTGATTGATTTTGTTAACATACCAGACTCATTCTGGAATGACACACCTCGCAGTGGTACACACTACATGCCATTTAGTGGATCTCTAGTTGTCAACATGTCAGATCCATTCTTGAATGAAACCCATCACAATGGCACCAGGTATATAAATGTGTCATCTACCGCAGCAGCTTAAGTTATACATCATTCTGGAATGACTGCACATCACAGTTGTTCTGTAAACATATCAGACCCATGTCCAGTATTCATGTTCATGCACTTCTGGAGAAAAAAAAAGAAAGAATCACCTGTTTGTGTGATCATGCATAAGTGTTGCCACAAAAACATGTCTTAACTGGTGCTCAGTGTATATTACATCACAGCATTTTACCCAATTTTTTATAGATCTCTGATGGATGGCATTGCCACTGTGCCACTGTCAATGATTTTACATCATGACTTACTTCAAAACTGATAAGTAACAATGATTGCTGTCTAATCCAAGACATGCTAGTACTGGGCAACATTTACTTTCATCTTAAATGGTCATTTAGGCCATTTGTCCTCATCATTACTGGTGCATCTACATGGTGAACCTAGTGCACTGATAATACAGAGACATTTGGCAGGGCTGGAACCATTCTATTCTTACTTTTCTATTGTGGTCCTCTCACAGATGATGACTCATTTTCCGAATGTATATTCTTCCCCAACAAGATTACTTGTTACCATGGTTTTAAATTATTATATTCCATGGCTATTGCTAAGACTTTCTTCCACAATGATCAATGTGGCACACCACGTATCATCCTTCAAACAGAAGTAAAATGTACAGTATGTTGAGCTGGGGTGCTAACGCAGTATCACTTCACAGTTGCAAGGTATGTCGATATTTTACCTTAATCTAGAGAGCGGACATACACCTCTCAAACGATGTTAAGTAGAGAACAACACAGTTTAAAGTCAAACCTGTATAGACCAGATGTAGTCATGGGACATCTCCAACCCACAGTGTCTTGGACTGAAATACATGATGTTTCAGAACATACCTATGCAATCACGAACATAGTCACACACACAAAAACCCCTCACACTGAGATGAGAACTGCATGGATCCAAAAGCATGACATATTAAAAATACCCTTGAAATGAACTCATCCTTCATTTGTGTTTGCAGTGATCATTTGATCTCACAAACAATATGGATTAGATATGACAGAGTTGATTCATCTTTGCTTTAACCCATCCAGTCAGGACAGGTTCCGTGATCTTCCTGCACATGAACAAACAAAGGGATGGATGTGTGGCAAAGTTTTGTACTGCATACTGGAAACTGTGTTTCCAGCCAAGATTGATTACAAGTGTGATCGCTTCCTTCTCATTACCATATTCTAAGCAGACCTTTTCAAGCTACCAGGGATAAGCGGGTGTTTTTGTGTACACAGCGTTTAACTCAAACCTTTCCTTGCCTAGCGTACCACCTCAGGAGAGAGGACACAGACTGGTTTGATAAACCAAGAGAAGGGCATCCTCAGGGTGGAAGCATGTCAGACAGGAGACAGGTGAGATCCAAGCCAGCGACACTTTGGTTTAATGTGTATCCTTGGTCAGAATTTCAATGAGTACATTTGAAATTGTTTGCAATTTTACAATGCTAACACTTCGAAAATCTTTCTCAGATGAAACTGGTCCCTTATGCCTTCCCTCACACTCGCATTAAGCTCAAGAGAGACCTGAAGGACACGAGTGTGTCAGGTATAGAGCCCACCTAATGCAGCAAAAACAAAAAACGAAGATTTTCTCTTTCTGTCTTTGTTTTACAAATCAATGTTTTTGTGCTGATTTTTCATTCAGGCAATGGTCTTGGGATCCGTGTGGTTGGAGGAAAGGAGATTCCAGGGAGCCGAGGAGAGATTGGAGCCTATATTGCCAAGGTTATCCCTGGTGGTGTGGCTGAACAAACAGGAAAAGTTGCCGAAGGTATGAGGATAAGGGAAGAAGCAAACATTTCAAAACCGATCCTTTTGTCTTAAAATTCAGATTTTTAAGATTAATTTCAAGGTAGGTCAACAGCGAAATGCCAGTCTGAATCACTCAGTCCCGGATGGACATGTAAGAGGTTACTGTAGGCCTTTGTGCCATGGTCTGTCATGTCTCATTCTTTGAACCATCACTTCCAAACAGAAAAACCTGTCAACTCCCCCTCCACGGCACTCTGCTGTGTTAGTCATTAGGCTAAATTTAGCAACATAAAAGACAAATACACAGAGGCAAGTCTACTGACACACACATACAATGATTAGTGCTGTGCAGCTCTGAGAGTCTCTGAAGTAGAATTACATTTTCAGCACCAAAACAGCTTTGTTTTTGGTATGTGGAAGATCTTAGACATTAGCTGTAATATGCAGTTAGAGGACTATTTTTCATCGTTTGTCTTAGTTTCTTTCGTCACTAATGTCTCCATTCTTGCCGAGAGGCAGAGGTGAAGGACAGATCAGCTCATGTTTATCTCTTGAGTCTGCAGTTTGTATTCACTTTGTTGTTGTACTCAAAGATGAGGACAGAATTGCCTAAACAGAGCCCTTTCGCTTGTTGTTGTGTTACCTAGATAGAAACAGATGTAGTCATAGAGGGAGGGATAGTGGTAACTAAATCGATTGGTACAAGTTCAACAAATTGCTCTCTTTGTTCAGTGGAAAGTGCAATTTCAGCATCATTATAAACAGACTTTATAAAGCACAAAAATTGCAGTGGAACTAAAAAGTAGTACTCCATCGCTTTATGATTAAGAGAAATTGTCAAGTCATTATGTTTTCACTTCTTCACAGCAATGCAGATATTGATGCACCTCCCGCAAGGCAGTTATCAACTGTTTCTAAATCTAAAGTCCTTTCAGTCCTTGAACAATGGGGCTCCATCAGTTTTGTTTTAGCTGTTACTTTGAAGAAGCTGACTGACAGCATTTTACATAATGTTTGCTGCCTACAATTGTGACCGGTATGCTCAGTGTATGCTAAACTGAAACACTGCAGGGCTTACTTCACTGAGAGAGAATGGCACAAGAAAACACTTTCAGCTCAGCTGCAAAAAGAAGTAAAGTGTTTGGGGGACGCATTATATTGGGAGAGCAGTCAGAATAATTAAAATTGGTTGTGGTTCTTGGAGGGGAATATAGAGATGTTAATGCAAGCTCTTATTGTCATAGCAGCTGGCGAATCACCTCATAAACAACACGAAGACCGTGTTTCAGTGTAAGTGAAGCCCCACATAGCTCAGGGCTGAAAGTTTGCAGTGAAGTGTTTTTTTGTGTGTGTTTTATCAAAAAGCAAATCAGTTTTGCTGCGCTTGTGGTGCAATAATAATGCAATATCCAGCTCAGCAGAAAAATAGGCCATGGTACTAATATTGAAAAAATTACATTCTCTCTGCTGTGCGAGTATGTAGAATGTTCTACCCAGACGGAATTATGTGTGATGTGTTGAGACGGGGGCGTGGAGTGCATGTGTGTGTGTGTGTGCTTACCTTTGGGCTATAACATATTGTCTGGGAAATAATGACTCCCCTGAAAATGCCTGCCTGTACTTATCTCTGCACAGGAATGCAGGTGTTGGAGTGGAACGGAATCCCTCTAACAGGAAAGACGTACGAAGAGGTGCAGTGCATTATGGGCCAGCCATGTGCAGAGGCGGAGCTCTGTGTGAGACTGTAAGTTGCAGCTGTCATCATTTACTCATCCATCCCACTGAAACCTCAGATTATTTAGCTGCAATATGGTGGTTCTGTTCCCACAATGCACCCCCTGCCACCCTTTTCCCTCTTTACTTACATCACTCTTTAACTTAATACTGCTAAATCACACTGGTTGATATCCCATTATATATTTCCTGTATGGACCCAAACAGCGACCTTAATATGCTGTCAGACCCTGAGCACCCACAAGCCCTGGAGCACCACCTCCAGCTTAAGGCTGGTATGTACAAGGTTTTGCATGCATGCCTGTGTGTACATAATTCATGCAAATCCAATGTGATTTAGCATCACTATTTGTTTCACCAGGTGGGCAGCGTTCCCCTGGAGTAGATCCTAAGCAGCTGGCTGCAGAGCTGCAGAAGGTATCCCAGCAGCAGGCTCCATGTATGAGTGGAGTGGGAGTCGGTCCTGGGGGATTGGGAGTCTTGTCTGCACTGGAGCGCTCTGCTCTCATCCACTCGGGTACTGGATCAGCTGCCTCCAGTGGTGTGCCGAGCCCCGGGCAGCCTGCATCCCCCGCCATTAACAAAAAGCAGCGACAAAAGGTATTGCATTTCACTGTTTAGCACACTGTCTTGTATCAGTGGCACGTTGGTTGTGAAACTGTCGATATGTTGTGGAAAATAGGAATACATGTATATTTGAGGCTGCTATGTTATCTGTTGTCTATTACAGCTGCTCTTTCTGCTAGCATGACATCACACCACACTTCAAAGCAAAGGTTACATGTGAAGGTCAAATGGTATAATGGTGTTCATCAAGGGATGACAGGCCAATTATGCTAGTACAAGTACACAAGGTAGTGAGGTGAATGACCCTATGAGAGAGAGAGTGTGTTATGTGTCTTACACAAAACATGTGTAATTTGCTTTAGTATAGTAAGTTTAGTTCACAGTATGTGTGGAACGCTTTCACGTTCCATGCACAAAGATTGAATAAGATGATGGATTAGTGGCCCGATGAATACGATGTTTCAAATATTAAATAAACCTTTCTAAATTGAAACAGACGTTTCTTTTATTAATGTCTCTGTAGCTCAAAAAATGGATTAACCTTTTACAGGAGAACTTTTCTAGTCAATTACACACAACTCACTGTCCGATAGCTCCTGGTGGTGGCCTGCCTCCCCAATCAAATGATATAAACACATTACAAGTGAGGTCAGAATACCATTTGCTATGAGATGTTTTTGCTTCCCCTCTTTAGCCAACAGATATGAGGACTCTTCATCCCATCACAGGAGAGATTCAGGTATGCTGTCTAACACCATAAAACATGATGGAGGTAGTTTTGTGCCTGTAACAAATATTCTGCCAAGTAGTTTTGTTTAAATGGCCTCAATTACACTCTTCATCCCTCAGCTCCAGATCAACTATGACAGGAACCTGGGAAATCTGATCGTGCACGTCCTGCAGGCGAGAAACCTGGCCCCAAGAGACAATGATGGCTATTCTGACCCCTTTGTCAAGGTTTACCTCCTACCTGGGAGAGGGTGAGCTCCGAGAGTGTCTCGAATCCTCAGTGATGTCTGGTCTGTGTCTGCTTTCCAGCTTTTGTGCCCGTCTTGTTTTCTCTCCCCCCTATTTTTTTTTCGGACTTTGTACTGAATGGGCTGTTTGGAATCTACTAACCAAAGTCTTTTGGTGTGAATGAGAGAGGACATGCTGATATGAGGCAGTCATTTGTCGTGAAATTTCATAAATAGACCAACACGGGGTGCTTTAGCTTTGCATAAACAACAATTAGAAGATCTGTGCCATCAGGAATCTGACTTTTAAATGATCTTCCTAAGCTTTGTCACCAAGTATCCAGACAAGCTTTCTCATCGGATTTCTGTCCGCGCCAGTATCTGCCTAAGGGTCTCGAAATAGCAAGAGAAGGGATCAATACAGCCTTTATCTGCTTTGCAACAGTATCTGTTCGCAAATAATGACCCCATCAGGCTCGTTCATAAGATTATAAGCCATCTGTACCTGCACACTTAATAGGCCTGAAAGCTCTCTGCAGTTGGAGAGCACTTTTCTCCTCCTGCTGATTCATTTGAAAAGTATTTTGAAATGTACTGACATTATGCGATGCAGTACTTTATCAACACTTGAGAGTAGTGAATTATTAATACAGCCACGAGCCACTTGTAATCATTACGAGGGTTTAAAATCTTGTATCACATGCATTTTTTTCGGGCGCAAAAACAGTATCGCACTCTGGAGAGGATATTGATTGCCTCAGCTCACTATCCTTTACTGCGTTTTCTTTGAGCTCTTTGGGCTTCTCTGACTGTTATTTTGTGTTTTTGCTTTCTTGTTTGTGATATCTGCCCTCCTCTTCCTCTTCTGGACTCCCTCAGCCAAGTCATGGTTGTCCAGAACGCAAGGTAGTGTGGTGCCGATCTTTTGCTTTCTGTTGGTGTTTTTTTTTTTCTTTTTTGTTTCCCCAATGTACGTCTCCAAAGTGGTTTTTCCATCCTTTTGTAGTGGCCTTTGTTGTTTGTCCAATTATGTGCTTGATTTCATGGCGTTAAGAACACTCTTTATCATTGCTTTTTCTCTCCATGTCTCTCACTCTCAACACTTCTCGGCCTTTATCTCTGAAGTAATTTAGGGGAGTGTGAGCAATTCTTGCCAATACAAACAACCTTAGAAGCATTTATATTTTAATTTATTTTGGAACTTTCTTCCCGGTTGTCTTGAGAACAGATGATTAATCACAATGCAGGCATCCGTTCAGCCCGCACATTCCGCGTACATCACAGTTTGTTTTCCATGGGGTCAGGCAAGAAAGATCTATTCTAATGTGTGGCTGATAATCACCTTATTCTAAATATCACAATGTTTCAGTGCTGATAACAAGAGAAGAACCAAGTATGCCCAGAAGACTATGAACCCCGAATGGAACCAGACTGTCATCTATAAGAACATCCATTTGGAGCAGGTGCTGTGCAGCATGACAAACTCTACCTCTCTTTTGCTTTTGCCAGTGGTTTTGGGGTCATTTCGGGCAGTCTGACTGTCTCAAAGTCTCATTAGGATTCAGTCCTCATACTTCATCCCTGGGGGTGTTTTCAGAATTCCTGTGAACCCTCTTATCAGCGCTCCCACGGCTCAAGTTAACAACCATCATTTCTGCTGTCATGCAGTTTCAACACAGCCTGGGTGTCTTCTTAACCAAAAGGGTGTTGGAAACTGTGTGTGCTCGTGTGTCACCATGTAAATTGGATGCATGCTTTTTTTTCCCCCACACGTATTTTTTAGTTCGTTCAGAATGGGAGGCACCACACAAAACGATCATTACAATAATTGCAGCTGCATAGCCTTAGTGGTCAAAGAACAGAGACCTTCTGTGGAGGCAGAAGATGCATCAGCTCCTCTGGGGCTGCCTTCTGTTAATCACGTCTCGCTGCCGGCCAGAGAAGCTGAGCTGCCTTAAGGTTGTTGCTGCATCACGTATTCACACCCCCCCCCCATGAGATATGCTTCCATCCCCATTCACGTTTGTATGCACACAAGGAACACAAATCTACACAGTGGCCAAATATAACCCCTGGCTTCCCTGCTGATTAAATGTCATTCCTGGGTGTGCATTTATTTGTGTACTCCAGACACAGCATGTTCCTTTCACGCTTCCTCTGCCCACATGCACACAAGGGCAACGTGGAATTTACACTTGTATGGAGCCGCTCTTGCATGCAAACAGGCTGCCTCGTCATAATAACTGCCCTCTCTCTTCTCCATTGTAATGCAGTTGAAGAAGAAGACGCTGGAAGTGACAGTGTGGGACTATGACAGATCCTCTTCCAATGACTTCCTGGGAGAAGTGAGTGATTTTATAGTTGAACAGTGATCTGCCAGATGCATTTTTATAAGTAGTTAGCTAGCAACAATGTTTCTGCTTCCCACTTTGTCTCTTGAAAACATTTTTAATCATAATCATCATAATCATTTAACATTATCTATCTCCTCCTTATCTATCTTTTAAGCAATTCATTTCCCTGCTTTCTTGTATTAGCTTATCTCTGTCTTGCTTTCTATTTTGGTCTTTTCACTGTTTCTAAAATTCAAAGACAAAATAATTTCCACGCTTGTAAGAATGTCCACGTGTATTCTTTTCTTTTCCTCAGGTGTTAATTGACTTGTCGAACACCACCCAGCTGGACAACACTCCTCGCTGGCTGCCTCTGAAGGAGCAGAGCGAGAGCATTGAGCACAGCCGAGCTCACCACGCTGCTCAGGGCCCACCAGGGTCTGGATCAGGTCAGGGTCATGGTCAGGGACACCCCCAGGGCCAAGGCCATATGTCAGGGCCTGGGATGGGGCCTGGGCATGGTATGGGACAGGGTCAAGGACCAGGACAGGGAGAAGGGACTTATGATTCCCCTAAAAACTCTGTTATCAAGAGCAGAAGCCATGGAATCTTTCCTGATCCATCTAAAGGTAAATCCTAGAGTACATCGTAGGCTGGTGATTTTCTGCCCATACACAGCCTCCGTTTTATGAATCAGTTTGTTGTATATGACACTGATCTCATTATGTATGGCAGGTTTCTGTTTGCAACAAAAACTGTCATTTATTTGTTGGCCACCCAGTTGTCATAGCACCTGTCGTCAACAAGAATGCTAATTAGCTGTCGTCAGCTGGCACATGGTACAATCAGAGGCACCGTAGAGCAGAAAATGTAAACATTGATTCCAATTTGTTGCATATAAGTGTCTTGCTTCCTCTTGCCCTTTAACTCCCAACTTTGTCCATTTCACTTTCCACTAGACATGCAGATGTTGCCCTTGGAAAAGTCACACAGCAGCCCAGGCAGCTCTAAGTCTTCCTCGGATGGCCAGCTGCGATCCCATGGCCCCTCCCGAAGCCAAAGCAAAAGCAGTGTCACTCAGGCCCACCTTGAGGATGCTGGGATAGCCATTGCTGCTGCCGAGGCTGCCGTGCAACAGTCCCGCCTGCAACCAAGTAAATCCCGCCCCTACCTGTGATACTCTCCTGTGACATGCCTCCTTTTTTCCTGCGCATGCAGCCTTTGTTGAGATGAAAGCCTGAGCTGCTACCGTTTCACTTTTTTTTCCTTTGCTTTCTGCACTCCTCATCTTACTATTTTCTCAGAGCACAAAGTAATTTGTAGCATAATGTTTTCCTAATGTCTTCCTATTCCAGGGTAGATGAATCTTAGTCATTTATTCAATTAGCGGAGGAGGTCGAAGACAGCTTGTAAGTAATTAAGTAACTGAGATTCATGAAAACCTAAACCTACGCAACATTTAAATTAGATTAAAAAACAACAACAACATAATCCTGCGTTTTCTTTGACCTATACACTATAAAAAATACTTAAAATATCAGTTTGCTTCAATAGAACACATATACTAACCAAAATAAATAAAACCTCCCTTCCCTTCGATCTGGAGTGTGCATGTACCCATCCCATGCATATGGTTTCTACAAAACCCCAGTGTGAAGATCCCCTTCCCGAGAGCAGAAACCAATCTGGGATGGCAATCCTTCACATATCTCGCACAACAATAACAATATTCAAACAATATTAATTCATTTTTAATCCTTTATAACTGAATCTATGATGTCCTCACAATGATAAAGTACGCTGTCATCCCCTCTCTGAGACAAGCTCAGTGTCAAAACTATTCAAGCATGACGTTGCAGCTTCCCTGGCTACTGTTGTTTGGTCACTGAGGACTTGGTGATGCTGCAGTCTCTCTGTGAGCTTGCATGTGTGTGCCATATGAATGAACCATGAGACCAGCTGCAAATACACACAGAAACACACGGGTATGGCACACATGCCCCCCACCCCACCCCCACCCAGTCCTTTCCCCACTCCCGCTGCCTAAAAGGGGACTCAAATGTGAGGCTGAACCAGTCAAACCAGGAAACACAGACACACCGAGAGGTTCAAAAGTCAACAGGATGCCCACTCTGCACTCATGGGCCAATGAAAGTAAAGCCAGCTAACCATGAGAGGAGCAGTGTCCAGGGAAGGTGAGGCAACATAGGAAAAATGCGCTTCCTAACACGTTACATCATAATTTCTCAATCCCAATGCATTAAAAAAATAAAAATAGAATAAAAAAACAAGCTTTAATTTTAACTAAATTGACTCATACCCAAACATGTGAATGAATGGATAATAATTCAAATATTCCACATTAAGTTGTTTGCATTTGTAAAACTCCATGAATGTCTGAATGTGTGTATTTTCTTGTTACCTATTATTGATGGAGATATACATTTAATGCCACCGGCACAAGATTCACAGCTCCTGCTCTATTTGTCTTAATCCATGCTTGATGTGCTATTATTTACCTTTACATAGGCATTGATGTCGGTGGCAAAAAGAACAAAACAGATGTTTTGTAAATCCTCAGTCTAAACAGTTCGCATCTTCCTTAGGCTTATCACTTCTTCAAACTGAATGTGCATAACTCAGCAGCAGCCAGAACCACAAATGTGTGTCTACAAAAGATCATTGGGCTCATGTTAAATGTATTACTATTACTCAGCAACCCTCATTTGTTTCAAATGATGGGATTTGCTGTTGACTTAATTAACTGGGGTTATGCACTGCACTGCTTCATGCAAGGACAAAGTGTGTGATGCATTTCTCCCCTGATGTGCTGCTCTGTGGTGCTCAGTCAGAGTACTGTCTTAGTGATAGCTGGGGGATGTGAAGTGTTTCAGCAAATCTGTCGGACATGCATGCACGTGCAGTAACAGTGGTGTTAGTGATGACACTCTTTGTTTTTGTCACTGTTTCTGAACAAATCTAGACCAGGACAGACAGACAGACAGACAGACAGACAGACAGACAGAAATGTACATAGATACACAGATATACTCAAATAAATATAGCTACTGACATGGTCACGTACAGATACTTAAGATATATTTCTTTCAGCCCCATCATCACTTTCTCTGCCTGCAGGACCAGGACACAGACTCAGTGATGTCTCAGGATCAGTGGTGCTGTCTGCTCCTAGCCTTGTGGGAGACGCCTATGGAGGTCTGGATGGGGGGGATGGGGCAGACACTGGAGTGGATAGTGCCATCTTTCAAGTGCCAAGGATGTAAGAGCATTTGTGATTCCTTCCCAAAACACAGATAAGACTTTGTGAAAGCCTTAAACATGGCAGTGGTGTTTGTCACATTGTCATTTGATATGGTCTGTGATATCGCTGCTCTGTTGTCTGTAACATATCATTTCCATATTTCTATCTCATAGTGGTAAGACTATCCCCAATGGCACTGACAAAAACCAACTGGGGACTCCAGAAAATGAAGGTAAGTTAAAGATATGTCCTGTTTTGCTGCAAAGACATTACAAGAGTCAGTTGGTACCACCTAGTTTTTTTTCTTGGTTGCACATCACCACCTGCTGGTCACTGAGGACAATGACACAATTCCATTTAATTTCCATGTTTGTTTACCCAGTCTCATTAAAATGCATCTAAACTGTGTTTTCATAATTGCTCTACTATTGTGGAGGCAAATGTCCCGTTAAGTGCTTATTGTAAATTAACAATATTCCTCTTGCAGCTTAATGGCTTGATGCTTGGTTTGAGATGATGAGAGACAAGAGGATGTCACACTATCCTAGTCTCTGTCATAACTGTATCTATGTTTCATGTAGCTCAGGTGTCATGATGCCGCTCTTCCATCTCTGGTTTCACTTTGTAACAAAGAGTCGAAGGTCATTTCAGGCGGTACCCTGGCAGCTGTTTTGCAAATTAGGGTCAGGGGGTCATTGCCATGGTGCTTAATAACACATTAACTCCATCTCTGTGTCTCAGTTAAACCCACAACCTGATTAGCCTATCTATAGGAACACCTACCAGTTGGTCAGACTTCAGTGAAACTGCAGGGATGTTCCCTGACCTCTTTCATTCTGTGGTGAAACCCATTTCAGTGATGCATTGTTGAATAATTTAAGTAACTGTTAGTGACACTAGACTGACTGTGGGGCTTTGCCAAGCATCTGAAGGAATTTACTGACCAGTGACTACCTACAAATACAGTGAAGTTATTCAAATGCAGGAAAAACAGAAATAAAAAATGCATTATAAAAAAAAGGGATGATGCACATTTCTATTTTTTGTCTCTTTTAGGTGGTAAAACACAAGTAATGGGGGAGATCAAAGTTGCTCTAAAGAAGGAGGTGAAGACAGAGGGAGACCAACTGGTCTTAGAGATCCTGCAGTGCAGAAACATCACATACAAGTTCAAGAGCCCCGACCATCTGCCAGGTTTGAATGCAGTATACAAATAAAGAGTTTTCATACATTTTCTATTGTTAATTGATGAATTTAATGGTCCAACATTCTTTTGTTTTTTTTACTATCAGATCTGTATGTGAAATTGTATGTGGTAAATGTGGCCACTCAGAAAAGGATAATTAAAAAGAAGACCAGGGTTTGTCGGCATGACAGGGAGCCTTCTTTCAATGAGACCTTCAGATTCCCCCTCAACCCAACTGGACACTCCATACAGGTACAACTAATGATGTACTCTCTCATTCAGACAGAAATACGATCTGGCAGACAGCAGTATATGATGCGACAGTGGCTTCGAGAGACTATAAAAAGGAGTACTCTTGCCATTTTGTTTCATTTGTTACAGAGAAATCTTAAAAGCTGCAATCATGCTGAAGAGGGAATAAATGGTTATGATTTGTGAAAGAGTTACCACAAACATGCTGAACTGAACTGTTCAAAGAGTTAAATGGGTATAAATTTGCGAATAGTTCAGTATGTGTTCAACTCAAAACAAAATCCATTATGTATTTCCAGCTTTTCTTAGTTTCCAATGGAGGCAAGTTCATGAAGAAGACCTTGATCGGGGAAGCCTACATCTGGCTGGACAAGGTGGACATGAGGAAGAGGGTGGTCAGCTGGCACAAGCTTTTTGTCAGCTCCACTCAAACCAACCCCTGAGCACGACGTCAGAGATGAAGTTGAGAGCGACCGACAGAGGTGACACCAGAAGGTACAAGTTCAGGGGACCAAAAAAGATGAAAAAGAGACGAGAGGCATTCCTTTTCATTTGCTTCCATCAAATTCTATAAGTTACACATTGACTAGGGAGGAATTATGACGTGCTATTTCCATATCAACCTAATCAGTCCAACACTGCCAGCACACATGTCCACCTCTTTCCATGTCGGCTCTTCGCTGGCTGTGGACTTTGCTTGTAGTATGCAAACAGATGCAGCAGCAATACGTCTTTGAGAGCAGTCATGTCTCAGTCAAGTTTCACGACTCCCATGAGACATACTTGTTTTGATGCTGTGTAACTGAGGCTAATTGAGATTCGTATCAGAGTCATCTACGGAAATCTGTTTACTTGATATGTGAGAGACATTGTTGCGATGCCAGAGTGATGGTCACGATGTGTGTTATGGCATCACTCATAATATATTTAACAATGAAGGAATGGTTGTTGCTTTTGTTTTTTTTTCTTTTTTGTATGACAGTCTATCAGTAACATATGTAGAAGACTCAGAAAGTTTTTTTTTGTTCAGGGGTGAAAATAAACTGTACAGAACCACAGATTGTACATATCACACATGCAGATTACAGAGTATATCAGAGAATCACATACTGTAGTACAGTGTGATGTTTATATTCTATAAAAGTATATATATATCAAATGACAGAGTACATCTAAACACATAGAGTTTTCACTAGATTATAAATAGATATAGACACATTAGACTGAGGCTGTGGGTGGCGTACTGACAATCCAGTAGGCTACTTCTGTCTATGGTGTATGCAGTCCTAATTGCTGTAACGTGAATGTGGACCTATGCAAGCTTAAAGATGTTTATTTGGTCCTCTAACCACAAAGATGCACCACTAGAGATTCAGCAGAGCCGTGAAGATTATAAAAGGTCAAGTGCGACACCTAGCGACCTAGCGACGTCCTGTCAGGACATCGTTGTGCTACTATGTAGGGCAGGTTACCAAGAAAACGAACAGCATTTTCTGCGCTCCGAGGCCCAAAGCACATGCTGTGTTGAATGTTACAAGCCAACTGTAGAGAATGACAAGTGTTCGTCACATCTGTCCAATGTGTGCAGCATTTTGTACACTGTTGCAGTCGCTCAAGGGTACAATGCAGATATTTCTTTCCTTGTAGCCCACCATGTAATTACACTGTTTTATTAGACATGTAATTCACCTAAGTCGTGTCAAAACCAAACGTAGATCTATCTGTGCATTAGTGACGACTCCCTCCCCTCCTGCCTGGTCTGAGTTTTAACTAAAAATGATTTCAAAATGAAGAAAAAAAAAAAAAAACAGTCAAATGACAAGGTTCCTATGTGTCTCGGCTATGTTGTAAACCTCACTGTGCTGTCGTTTGTCAGTGACTCCCATCACAACACAGTGAAACCAGCCTTTTCTTCACTGCCCGTGACCAAAACACTCACTCAGGCCCATCAGGGTTGAAAGTTCATATTTAGGTCTGAAGAACACATGGGGCCAAACGTCACTGGTAATATCATGCAGGCGACCCATGTATTTCATACTATATTGCCACTATATTTACAATGAAAGGAACACTGTCAAGTGACCCTCACAACTACTGTTGGAGTATTGAAACATATCACAGGGCTGATCCATTTTTTAAGAAAAATCTAACAGAGGCAACACTTAAAACAAGATGTCACTTTAATCTAACAGCAAAAGAAGGGTAAAAAAAAAAAAATTAAAGAGAAAATATTAAGTGGAAAGTGGAGGGTTTCTGGAAATTATTTTTGCTGTGCCAATCTTTTTTTAATTCAAACCCATCGGTTCTTTTGAGGTACTTCTATGCAACATAAATGTGTTTGAATGCATTTGTTTTTTGGGATTAAATATCTTTGAACATATAGTCTTAAAAAATATTAAATATAGAGATTTTTTTTTACTGATTTTAATATATATTGATGTTAGAGTTGTTAACATCTACATGGAGCTTGTGCACTTTATTATCACCTTATTTGACTTATTTTCTTGTCTCATTGAAGCCGTTCCGACATGCAAGATTAAGTGTTTTTTAGCATTTCTGCGCTGGAATGAACTGAGTAATGGTGTATATGGTGACAGAAATTAATGTGGTGTGCATTTGGTATCTATGTGACAAAAGAAAAAAACAAAAACAATTAAAAGCAGACATGTTGGGGCTCCTAAAGGCAATGGACAGTCTGGGAGTAATCATCTCATCACATTACGCTCATAGTCTACTGTGGTACAAGCGACAGAAAATAAGACATATTCCTGAACATGCTCAGTCATGAAGTTTCCCTTGTGTTTCATTAGACTTCCTCAAGCTAAATACTGTTTGTTCAGATCAGCTGTTGCCTGTAATTGTGAATCGTCATCCATTTGTTGTTGTACTGAGGGGTGTGAATGTGACTTGAGTCCTTTGACATGTGTACATAAAGTGTTTATTTTCTACAAAGACTGAATGTTTATATTGTCCAAAGTATGAGCATGTGAGTGTCAGAAAAAAAAAGAAATCACAAATGACTTATAAATGTACAGCAATGCGTGTCTATAGTTGTATAAGGGGAGTTGACTGTGTAATCAAAACATGTGCTGTCAACCAATGATTATCTGTGCAACCATGTCCTGTAAACAACACAAAGGGGAAAAAAAAGAAGAAAAAACCCTTCAAAAGTTGTCTGAGACTTTATGTTCTGGATGTTGCATGTTTTGTTGATGGTTTGTCTGTACATTTTGCCTACAGAATATGTTTAAGAAGAGACAGAAAATGTATAGATTTAACTGTATGCGACTGTAAAGAAATATGCTTGTAAAATGTCTTGTTTTTCACTCCGTGTAAAAACAAAGAATCTAATGTTATGGTTTTGTGGTTGTACACAGGATGTGTTGAGATATTATGCAAATTGTGCTGTAAAAAAGCTGTTTCCCCTGAGTCTGAAGAATAAATATTAAGAAGAGCCTATATTACACATGCAAAGGCGAGCTTGGTCTTGTATTGAGAAGGCTTTATTTTTATTTATTTTTCAGTTGCAGTCTATTTTGCTACCAGCAGATGGTGCCAATTTTAACAATTTCAAATTAGGTGTCCTGGTCTCAATTTAATATATTAATTCAGTTACTACATTCAATCCCTTACATTTGTATTTGCTGAAATTCTCAACATCACATTTTCAGATTATTTTGTTTTTGAATTATCGCTATTGGTTGTCGTTTCCAATTTTCACTTGTACAAAGCATATCTGCTTGAAAGACTATTTTCTTTTAAGGCTTATTTTTATAGTGCATTTTATATAACATATTCTCTAACCACAAAGATGTATTGTAAATAGAAGATCGCATGCGTCTAACAGTTCATTTCTTTAGCTGTGATGTGAGGACATCACCACACTGGGGCAGTGTTGACTTTAAACCTTAATTGCTGCTTGGCTAGTGTTCTCCAGAGCTGCCAAGGTTGCATACCAAACTACACAAATATAGGTTGACATTAATTCCTGCCATATCTAGACATGGGCAACCTTAGCAAGCAGGAAAAAGAGTAGAAGACATATACTTCAAGGATTTGTCTCCTCATATGAGCTGTAAAACTCACTAGAGGCCTTCAGAACAAACCCCAATGTTATTATGACATGTTGAAATGAAACAGTACTTTGAATATAGGATGATCATTATGGTGGTATGTTTCCTCTCTGGAGTATGTTGGAAACCAAATCATAGGGCCTAAAGCTGCACAGTGTGTTTGAGAAGACGAGTGCCTGGTGGTTCATGTGGCTGCCGTTATATCAGGCTGGTGCCAAAGTCAGGTAGTGTGAGCCAATGTGGAGATGCATGCTAATAGCAGGTGTTAAACGGCTCACTTACAGCTGTCCACTGGTGATCACATCACCCGATGTTAATGCCAAATGTGAAGAGGGCCAGCTGGGCCTCAGCTGACTCCCCATACAACCCTGAGCATCTGGTGAGATGAAATAGGTTTTGGAGAACCCAACCACTGCTGATGTGTGCAGATGAGAGACTAGGAGTGTGTGAGTCACAATGATGTTATTGCTGTACATGTTGATAGAGTTTACATCAGGTCATTAGAATTTGAGAAACAGTAGCCTACTCACCACCTTTAAACTGGTGAATTTGTACAGAGATTTACCACCAACTTTGTTAGCAAGTTTACTCAAAGAGACAGTCGACTTTTTTTGAAGTAGGGGTGTTTATGTTCCTTATAACCCCTCAGCATGAAATCTGCACTGTTGACTCTTTGCAGTTCTCCCCCAGTTTGAAGTCGCAGCACTTTGTTGAGAACAGAGCCTGAGGCAACACACTGAACAAGAGGGAGGCCAGTTTAAAAGCAGATTTTCGTGGTGTCCAAGCGGTCCCATCTCAAACCAATACACCAGTTTGAGTCTGCAACATACAGAAATAATTCTCAGTGCTTCAAATAAAACGGGTAATTGCGGCGCTGGTGTGGGCGGGACCGTAGTAGTTTCTAAATAACGGACGACTTTGAAAATCCGCCAAGACGCACTTTTGGGGGGCAAAAAAGAGGATGTCTGGGGAAAAGAGGACGTCTGGGTTTGTGCCAAATAAAATGTCTAGCTTCAGAAAATACAAAGTGCTGATAAGTCTTTCTATATGTCACAGAATCACCTTGTAGAATGCGGAAATCCGCTTTTAAATTACCCTAAATCCGGTTCAATGTTTATACAACAGTGCTACATAAACTAGAGAAGAGCATAGAGCTGGTATTGTAGATATCAATGTTTATTGAAGAGTGTTGATAAATATTCTCAGTCACACACATTTTGGAGATAAGCCTCTTGGTTTTTACCACTTCTCTTCCCACTATAACCTCTCTTGTGATTTTAACACACAACCTCTAGGTGGCATCATCTCCTATCAAAAAATCGAACTTTCGGCTCTCACTGATCTTTTGCCAGAGTCGCTTCTCATCATGACATAAATTAGTTATCACTTCGCTCACCATAAATGTCTAACTAGAACTGGTTCTCCTCTGAAGTGGTGATTGGCCAATTAAAAATGATAAAAAGAAAAATGCGGTCATATCTTTTGGACCAGTACTTATGTCAAATTAAAATGCAAGGACGTGCTGTTTTATGTGGAGTATATGAGGGTGAACAGAGGGATTTTGTGAAGAATTTATCTACTGCTGTGATGCTATGCCATGACTGCTAACATCTGATTTGATCCTCCATCTATGATCACACAGGACGGACAGGTGATGTCATTTATCCCATGCTTCAGAAAAGGACAGCCTGTCTCTCTCTGCGTGTCTGGCAGGTTCTATTAGGTTTTACCCTGGACTTTCACAGATAGTCGCCCTGCTTACTCGATGTGAGAGAGAGGTGTTGTTGGAGTGTAGCAGCACGGGCATTAGTCTGACACCTCCTTCTATTCAGGATGATGCGGGAGATGTTCTGAATTAATAAGAAAAAAAAAAAAAGTATTGAATGAGGATGTCTGCAGACGAAGCCTCACCACACTTTCCCCTTTTTCGCTATTATACTTCCACTCTGCGCCGCCTCTCCACTTCTCACCATTCACTCACTCTTTTCCATCCCGTGTGTGTGTGTTCCTCTCCTGTTGGGGGGGTGGGGGGGTGTAAGGAAGGTCGTGGGCGAGAATGTGGAGAGGGTGACGTGACGGGGGAATGAGGGAGGGATGAGAGCA
>CAESWR010000120.1:149309-174839 GCA_903171835.1 Mullus surmuletus | reverse complement strand
TTTTTTTCCCGTGGGTGATCAGTCGTGATATCAGCAGTTTGTCGCCCGTGGATGACTTTGGTCCACGGAGAACCCCGTGGCAGCTGCTCTGTGAAGTTGGTGAGGAGTTCCGGTGCTGCATCTGTGATTGCAAGACCACCGGAGTTCTCCTCACCTGGCAAAGCCCGGACCCCTCCCATTACTGACATTAACAAACATGGGCCACAGATGAAATCACACTCAGATATTTGTTTGTCCTTAATTGGACCGTTAGACTATTGGAATAAATTACCTACATTAAATGAATAATCCGTTGATTTATAAGAATGAAATGATACATTTTTTGGGGGGGGGAATATTTGTTTATTTGTTTTATTTTCTTTTATGTAAATTGATAGACACAGCTTTGCAAATGGACTCTTCAAAGTCCGCGTAAAGTTTCATTCTTTTTATTCCTTGCACAGATTAATAAAAAACATTTTTATTAATTGATGTATTCAACTGGAATACTGGAGTACTTACTTAATTATCAAACAGTATGTCTTTTACACCGAGTTTTGCTCCTATAAAGTAATACAACATCTCCCAGGTTTGTTGTACACCCTGCTGCTTATTTAAGCAAGTAGCTACAAGAACAATTCTCATCTAGAATTTAATTATAAGCATTCGTGCTAATATTTGATCGTAAAGGTTACGAGTCACCAACCAAACCGCAAGAGTGAGACAAACCTAATTCAGAAAAGATCAATTATTACATCTTATATTGGGCGACAATTAGTGGCAGCAACAGCACGCAGAGCCTAATGAGTCTGCATCAACTCATCTATCATGTTACAATTCGAACCATCAGCCGGTGCATTAACCCTCCACATTGATTTTTTCGGTTTTCCCTAAGGGCAGCAGCACGTCATTGAATGCCGAGTTAGGATTAAAGAGCTTGGAAGCATTGTGCACATCTCTTCCAACCACAAATGACAGAAGAAGTCGGTGTAAAGCTTTGCTGTGTTACCACTCACTGTAACCACCTTCGTACCTCCATAGCCTCTCTTTTTTTGTAAGGTTGTGCTGAATTCAATTTCTTTTAGAGGTATGGCAGGTCCTGAAGTATCTGCCAGATAATCCCCTCAAATATCCTCCTTGTCAATGCCGTCGCTGTCAAGGAAAAGCTTCTTGTCTCACAAATCATCCAGAACCTATTAATGATATTATAAGTGTTATCAGGTTGTAGGCTTTAAACTAAAAACCTTCTACACAGCTTCAGAACACAATCTCAGCCTTGGTTACAACATGGAAAATAAAATGATCAGATTAATCTAGAAAATATGCACGTCTAATTGAAATCAGCTGATTAGATTTTTTTGAAGCACTCCCAGGCGAGAAAACATTCTCTTGATAAACAAGTGATTACAAAATGAGAACTGGACCAAAAGAATTTTCAAAGCATGACATTGTATGATTTTTTAATATCATGTCGGCTGCATCAGGAATAATTCAGACAATTATGTGCTTGCATTAAGAGTCAGTTATATTTTCCCTGCAGAACTGCAGAGGATTCATGCTCAATATGAACTGGAGCCAGAAACGTTCTATTTCAAAGCACTATTTAGTGTCAGGGTTGGAAAAAAGGTCTGAATTGGCCACTTGGGTATAAGGCTACAGAGTGTGAACGGAGCATCGTGTTTTGTTTTGACCTATTACTGTTGGTGTTTCTGTGTCCTGCTCTGGACTTGTGTAATTCTGTCTTGCCTGCGTAACGAGTAATTAGATTATAGCTCACCACGGTTGGCGACTGGGAAAGGCATGATGGGCCAACTCATTATTGTCTGTCCTTCTGAAATGATGTCATCACCACGTCTGTCTCTGTCTTTCTGTCTTTTATTGTCTCTCTGCTTCTCGTTCTGTTGTACCATTTGCTTTTCCTGTGTCTGAAAAACAATGTAGGGCAGTGTCTGACCCAGTTGCCTTTTGTATGTGTGTGTGTGTATGTGTGTGTGTGTGTTTAATTATCCAGGGTTGTACCAGAGGCTGTAGTAATCAAAGCACAGCAACCAGAGCAGGAAATGTAGCTACCTCAGCTCAACGGCAATTACTTAATTACTGTTTAAGCAGTTCTGAATATGTGCTATTTTACAGATAATTTTGTTTTTATCCTGTTTTAGTGATTGATCTTCGGCCTTAACATAAATCAGTCATGAGAGCAGATGACGATAGAAAAATCTCTGTACTTCTCCCAGTTTTATTTTAGTTTATTGCTTTTTTTTTTTACTGCAACCAGATAAAGTGAGACATGTGGTGGGAGACGAGCAGACCTTAATCATGGAAATGTTGGAGCCCTGCCACTGAAAGATGAAAAAGCATGATTTACTTACAAAATGTTGGTGATTCTTTAAATCTTAAGAAAGGAAAGGAATATTTGATTACATTCCCGAGAGAGCTCACTCCAAATAAAAAGTAAAGCTCAAATGTATTTACAATGGCTACATAACACTTTACCATCTGCTTTCTGCTACTTTGTGTACAATGACGGCATGGGGGTATGGAGGTGATCGAAAAAAGTCATACCGAGGGAAGAGAGGAAAGAATTATGTGAGGTACAGCAGGCAACACCTACTTAATAAGAAAAGTTTATTTTGGCTGAATAGCTCCTGATAAATGTTAATGTTCCTCAGCCGAGCCATTCCAAAGAATGACCACACAAACTACTGAGATACACCTACTATTAAGCATGGTAGTATCTTGTTGTAGTTTGTGTTTAGCATACCTTCTACATGCCTCCAGCTCATTTTTTAATGTTGCCCCGTCTAATGATAATTAACTGATTTCTGAATAATTCAAGCTATTGATTTCAGTTACGATGCCTTCAAAAACAATCCTGGTGGCTTTTTTCTGAAATTGCAGATTGTTAAATCAGAAATGTTCCCTCATACTTCCATAAAACTGTGAAATTGAGAGTTTTGCATTCTGGCTCATGCTTGGAAATTTAGTTCCTGAAAATAGGAGTGAACACACATCAACCCTCTGGCAATTTGCCTCCCCCTATGAGGCGATGTCGGAAGTGCTGCCTTGTTCAGCTCACCTACAAATTGCCCCTTTAACATTGATGTTGCGGGCACAGTCACAGTAACAAGATTTTCTCCACGGTAAGTAGGAAGAATGTGAAAATCACTGCCTCATGTTAAAATGTTGCTTTTTCCTGTTTGTCCCTGTCTCAAAAAATCTCTTCCTGCCAGTAGATGACTGCCAGACCATAGTCATCCAACTCTGCTGGCCTCTTTGCTTCATTGGCAGCTGAAAATGAGTGTCTAAACAATACAAATGGGTGTCTCTAAATTGCTCCACCATGTGCTCTGGATGTCTAGTTTTCATTCACATAGCCATAAGCATCTGCAGGCCTGCCTCTGCACTGCTGTCCTCAACCACTGAACCATCTAACTTTGGGAATCATAAGGGATAGCAGCTGAATTGTGGCTGATCTTGCTCTAATATTTCCACCTACCCTATCTTTTCCGGAACAATTTCACACCGTGCTTTCCCTCCTGGTGTAAAGTATCTCATCTGTCTCCCGAAGCATACTTGCTCTGAATTTGTCTCCATATGCTGTGGATTTTTTTCTGTCCCTGATGCATCCTTCCCATTACTTTTTTTTTTTTGCTTCTTGATCTTCCGCACCCTTCCCTTTTTGTTTATGTCTCGCCGCTTCCCTCGAGTGTATTGTGCCAGAGTAGGCGTTTGCAGGCATACTGTAACTTTCCCCACAATACTCCTGCAACAAATTTTGGGGAATATTTTGTCTTTATTATATGCATATTTGAGCATGTACATGAGTGTATTATGTGATCTTTGCCATCGGGGAGTATCACACCCGGTTGTGTTTTAATGTGAATGTATGACAATGACGGCATGGATATCCAGTGCCAACGTGCAATTCTCATGCATTATTAATAGCACCGTCTCAGCTTGTGTGTTTGTATGTGAGAACCGGCACACATGGTGACTTAATGCATCCATACAGAGAGTTGAGCCCCGAGATGAGTGTGGCTTAATAATGCCCCACGGTCCTTGTAGTTTTTGACCAGTCGTCCTTCATGCACGCCACTCCACTGAGTAATCGACCAACTGAGAGAAGACAATTGGAAGAGGTACAGGCGAAGGTGTAATCCGTTATGTGGCACCAGCAGGCCGGGCCGCTCGTCCCCGGAGCTCTTTTATATACATGGAGGCACATCATCGGTTCCATCTCCCGCTAGCCCACTGGCATCACTGTCACCGGTCACAACACTGCCTGACACGTATCTGATTGGCTGACTTTATGTTTGAACTCTCTGAGAGGCGCAGCATTGGCTGATACACGGCGACACCCGTTTGATCAGGTGACAGCGTACTTGCTCCCTGTGATTCAAGTTTGATTGGGTGACATTCCACATGACCAACCCACCAATAGATATTCTCTCTGGCCTTGTTTGTTTTGACGCCATGAGACTGCATGGCCTTGTTAGATGATAGATATAAGTTTAGTTGATTGACAGTTTAATTGCACTCTGAATTGCCTGTGATCTCTCCTCTGAAGTTGTAAGGCCCGGGTTACAAGATTGTTTGTGCACTCTGTTTTGTCCCATAGGATCAAAGAATGGGTTGATCAGATGCAGAAAGAGATTGTCACCTTGGCAGATACAGCCACGGCCGGGAAGACTCTCACACAGGTAAAAATAATAAATAAATAAAAAGACAGACAGAAATAAAGCATTGTGCAGCATTTAACACTGATTGAAATATTCTTAAAGTGGAATCGCATGCCCCAACATCAAGTTTGTGATTGAGTATGATCTGTGCTTGTCTAGATTTTCCTGAAAAACCAACACTTGTACACTGTGGAGCAAAATGACGCAGAGGAGCTGGTGGCCAGAGCAGCCAGGAACATTGAACAGCTGCTGCGGAAGAGGTCTGCTGCCTTGGAGGTAAGACTCACCACACTCTGAGCGAGCAACTGTCAGTGCAAAATTTTATGTCGGCCTGTCCGAGGCTAACAAGGTCTTCAGCGGAGGAACATCTGCTCGCTAAGACATTCTAGTGTTAATATTGATATGTAGTAACCTATGTGTATAATGTGTGTTTTAGGGTTGGTTCTGGGTTTTTTTTCCTGGTAATTGTGTTGGCTCTAAGCAGATGTTAAGTGTAACCACATGGCTCATGGACTGACTGGTTGAAATAAGGGAGGCGATTTAGGTGTTTAAACTTTCTGCTGGAAAGTATGCCTGAAGTTCTTGGCAGTTTGACTGAAAAAAAGGAGCAGACTTGGAATGGACCCATTTAATCTGCCAACAGACTTCAACTCTGGTAGTTTTTGCGTTGGTGAGACGAGTTAAAAGCCATTTTGTGAGTCTTTGAACCGTTTAACTGAACACCGTTTTAGAAATCTTGACGTGAATGATGTGTGTCAAGGAAAAGCTCCCTGTGTGGCAATCATACAAAATGGTATGATGGAATCCAGCTAAAAGCCTTTTTGTGTTTCTACCAGTGATAGAAAACCTTATTGTAATGTCTTAAAATAGTGTTGACTTGAACCACAGCACACTAAACAGCACAATAATTTCCCCGTAACATGTCTGGAGCTGATCTATAGACTTTTTTTTCTGTTCGTTGCTATGGCTTGCCGATAGCCTATGCAGAGACTCCAGACAGACGAACCATGCACACCAAAAAAATAGGAAGCGGGAACTTAAATCTTTCTGCAGGAATCATTGTGATAATGAAAGCTTTGACCCTGGGGAGTTTTTCCCTTTCTGCCCCTCTCTCCCCTAACTCAGAAGTGGGTCAGAAATTCTCATCTATGAACTGTTTTAATATATTCAGAGGGAGTTCGCAGCACCTTCTGCTCTGCCTTTTTAAGGTATCACCATTGTTGTCTTATTAGTAATGGAGAGTATTTATGAGTGTTCATAAACACATCTGCTGCCAAGTGTCTGCCTTGTGTACGTTAAGTAAACACAGCGGTCTTCTTATCATTTTTCCAAGTACTGTTGATTTGAGATGCGTAAGCAGCAAGGAGAAAATTGTTTTATCCAAGAGGGGACTCGAGATACATGCATGCATGTCAGGGAAAATGGTTTTGGACCGATGGAGGGGGTCAAAGAGCTTTATGAAAGGCCGTCCATCCAATGGCCGGACATTAATCACCTCTCACTCTTTATTGCATCTTTGTCTCATCGTATCCTGCAAGTAACCTCAAGGCATAAAGGTATTGGATTTCGTCTTGACATATGTGGATGGTGAGATGAATAGATGAATGAGTGAATAATGGGAAAAGAATGGCAAATGGATCAGTGTGATTGACTGACGGACAGATAGACAGAGGAGACACGGTGGCTGCCCTGAATAGCTCAGAAAGAAGAAGGAAACTCATTCAAAATGCCCTGATTGTACGAAGGTTAGCAATGGATAGCATACCAATGACCGCTGGTTAAATGGGAGCAAATTCTGACATTTCGGATTGGAGAGCCTCAATCGTCGTGAGAGGAAATGCATCTGCGTGTCATTCTATACTCCTCAGGTCATTTTTAATCATCGGTAAGAGGAAGAATGACCGCTGCATTTTATCTCCCACCAAAAAGTAGTTGACAATGCTGCTTCAAACAATACATGGGCTGCAAACAGCGCCCACAGCATCACCAAGGCGGTTCATTCGTCCTGAGAAGTGGTCGCCTCGTCTGAGTCCCGTTTTCCCTGTTGCTTATCTCTCCAGGGTTTCCTTGGACTTTGCGCAGCGCTGGCATGCGAAGGTTTTCTGAATGTTAATCGCGGTAAATGAAAACACTCTGTGACATTTTCTCTTATTCAGTTCTTTACCCATTTCATTAGCATTTCCAATCAGAACTCTGCTCTCAGTCTCTTGATTGCACTTAATTTCCTGCTTAAACTCTTACACATACACACTGACTAGTAGGTTGGCAGATACAAACTAATCTTGCAGTGCACATAGCATATTAGTAACCTCAATCAGATGAGCTGTTCATTTAGGTTGGCCTTAAAGATGTTTTCCTGATTCCCAGACAAGAAACACCATTAAAGCTAGATGCTGACGTATTTGAGTTGCTCCATTAGATTTTCGCTGTTCAATGAAAGCACTTGTCTGTAATTTTAATCAAACAGAAAAGGGAAGGAAATACAGTATTTAGTGAAGTTGGGATTAATTTCTCGTTCATTGCTTTTGATGAAAGTTTGGGAGCGAATCTCAATGTCAGTTTGTGGAGGTAGCCCAGGGCACTTGAGCCACTTTGAGCGAGCTGTCAACTGTTTTCGAACTTTCATCTTCCCTTTGCCTTTCTGCCTTCTCACTCTCTCTCTCTCCCTCGCTCGCGCCGTCTCTGATCTCTAACTCTGTATGATGGATGCCCTTTGAAAGGCCGCAGTTTACCTAGCCACAGGTGTGTGGAACAAGTGTGTGTCTACACATGGCTACTTGTGCTTCCATAAATAAGTGTGTGGCAGAGTGTAGCATGCATTATTAATGAGTGATTAATGGCTTCACACTGTTAGGAGAGATCACTTTGTCAAAGGTTTTACAATGTATACCAGGGCTCAGTATCAACGGGACGCGCAGACATTTACACATGCAGACACACCCTGGGACGTGCACACAGTTAGACCGGTTTCGTTTTTCTCTCTCTGATTGGAGCACTGTTCTGTTCGGCCAGGGTTAATATATCTAAATGCTACAGAGATGATTGGGCAGCCAATTACGGTCAGAGGATTTTAACAACCTTCTCCTGAGGTTAAGTTAGATATCCTCTTTTTATTATAGGTGACATACAAATACATCATACAGTCTAATAATACCTGTTTTGGCTGGATGATAAATATGTACTTGTCAGCTTAGCCCAGTTTGCCGTGAGTATCCAGGGGGCCTGAGTTTAGAGTAGAACATGGAAACATGAATGTTGACTCGGCAAACCTATATAAAGATGCTCTTGTTTACATGCCCTCAATGGCTTGGAGATGCACACAGGGGGTTAATAGCTTTTACTATTGAAGGGGGGGAAAGAAAAAAGAGGAGGGTGGTGGACCGAAAACATTTGTCAAAAGTAGTTGACCACATTGAAAGTCTGTGAGGTGCCTGAGGCTAGATCCAATTATTTCGGCGCATGTCTCTCTCCTCCATCACCAGACGGCTCTCCCTTTGTCTCGCTGTCTGTATACTCTGTAATTAAAAGAACGTAATTATTGATGCTGCAGAACTGGGAAGGCAAAAGGCAAACTGATAAAACTCCGAAGACAAATGCACAAACACATCACATCATCGTTCATAATCCTCCCCGCCTCTCTCACACACAATCAAGAGCCACCCTGCCTGCTGCGGTTCTTAGATTTTTTTTATTTTTTGAACAGTTTGGTTTTTGTTTCTAAGTGTGTGTTTTCATTGTGTGTGTGTGCGCAATTCCCTCCCCTCTCCTGAGGTGAAGAGCTCTGTGCAGTGACAAATGAGCCAGTCTACAACATTACTTAGAGTAATACCTCAACCAGCACCACTAAAACTCTATAGGACTCAGGTGGTCCAGTTACGTGTATGTATGTAACTGGTCCTGATTCAAATGTACAGGGCTTTAGAATTACAGCTACTTCTTTTTCAAAGCTGATATAATGATGTATGATTATATTTTAAGCAATTGTTGGATTTGCCTGAATGAAATCTAAATATTTTTTAAGGATACTCCAAACTATGCCTATTTTTAGTGCGTAGCCAATGTGCTTTTTAAAAAAATTCTACCACAATTGACAATATTTAGATGAGAAGTCAGAATTGATATGAATGAAATGCTCTAACACATTACAATTAGGGTCTTGAGAAAATCAATACACTCGTGATTCAAGTCTGAATCAATACACAAATGGCAAAAATCAATGTTATGTTGGGGAAAAAAAGCACTGCGCCACTGAATGTCCACATTAGTGTTGGCTTGTTATTGATTTTTTTTTTTTTTAAGTCATCCCTTGTTTTGTCATTAATGGCCACTGAACAGAGTTAAAAATCGTGACCTTTGTGAGACAAACCATAATGTGAACTTGTGAACTTTCTATCCGATGTGGAGAAGGACCCTCAAACTCCATTAGCAACACGCAGATCAGTCTAAAAATTGCAGCTGTCAGAATTGCTGAGGATATTGCATGCAGGTGGGAGAATAGAAAAGCAGGTGCAAATGTACAGTGATGGATCACATTTGCATTACAATTCACATTTTGAATATTAACTCTCAAGAGCAAGAGGTGATGGACCTTTTTTAGAGCAGCCATTTTGACATGAAATATTGGGTAAACACAGCTGTGACTAATCACCCTGATGAGGGTTTTTGTTCATTGTTGGTGAAGAGCCTTAAATAATGTGATTAATAACACCTGTGTTTACCTACTCTTTCCTGTCAAAATGGCCACTTGGAAAGGTCTACTCCTGGGCGTTATTATCCATTTTGCATTGACACTTGACGGTCACAGGAACGTGCTTTGCAAACATCTCTTCCTCTCTAGTTCTCTTGAGTGGTGTCTGTTTCTAAGCAACCTGTATTGTCATTGACATCTACTTTTCCGATAAGGCCAGACTCATCTATCCTCACACTGCATGGCATTAGTCTAAACTAATGTTACCGTCCCTATGATTGCTTTATTCATCAAGTTTCCCTCATTACGAGTGTGTTAGGTGTCCTGTGTGTTATTTGTATGCGTCTTTGTGCTCCAGGTGCAGGGCCATATTTTTATTAATCTATTGCCTGCTGTCACAGTGTTGTAATAATGAGCACAAGATGTGACATTATGGTGTTTTCACGCACGTGCGTTCGTGTGTGTGCCAATGTAACGCAGTAATGAGCAGAGGCTATGATATGATCAGAGATATTCCAGTCTCCAGAGCAGATGTTACTCAACCTCCCATCTCCGCTCTGCACTGATCATATTAAGCAGACAAGAGGTGTCTGTGAGCTTGTGTGTGTGTGTGTGTGTGTGTGTGTGTGTGTGTGTGTGTGTGTGTGTGTGTGTGTGTGTGTGTGTGCGTGTGTGTGTGTGTTCATGATGGACCAAAAGTGAGAAAGGCAGAGAAGGAGGGAACATTGCAGATGGGGAATCCTAACTAGACTTATGGTAGGCCAGAGACAGGTGTCTGCATATTCATGGGGAATGAATCCCAGCCGTGTTTGTGGATGACAACATGCTAATTTTTACATTTCATTTGTTTTTTGACTTTTGACTAAATACAGATGCTGATGAGGAAACCAACTGGAATTCATTAGCTAAATGACACACAGCGTTTTTCAGAATAAATGACTTTTTGTCAGCTCAGTTCTGGTATTATGTTTCAATTACATTAATCATGATCATACAACATAATTAGCGTCCTCTATCACACCAGTTTGGATACATTAGTGTCTATAAATAATGCTGTCATGGTGATTCCTTTGTTGTAACACTGTGCTATTGACAAGTCCACCGCGGGGGATGGCAAGCCACTGCCACCACCGCAGTGGGAAGGGGTCCCAAAACCAAAGATTTGCCAATTTGGAAACATTTCAGCAGAGCAAATGAAGATGAGAGAAACAATCAATTTAGACAAGGCAAAATCTGCGCCCTGCAAAAGAGCCAGGAGCATGAAAGACACATGACAGGCTTGGAGTTTCGTTTGATCTCCCCATGCACCTTGTTTTTTGCAGTCATCCCTGTGATTCTTATTGATAACCAATTAAAAATAACATCATGTGACATGCAGTTTTTGTCTTTTTCTCTCGCGCTGCCCCCACTCTTTTTCCATCTCTGCAAAGAGGCGACTCAAAATACTTTCCAGACAGTGAAATTATTCAGAAAAGCACTCAGCTGTATAAACGGGACACAGGAATGATGCATTTAGGGGCAGAGGTTCATATTTTTCGGGGAGGAAAAATTGTATCGCTGATGGTTGAATGAAGAGACTGAAAAACACTCCCACCCACATCTGTCTCCGGCGCCTCTTTCTGTTTCTAGTCACCTCTAAGCTATGCAGTTTTTGTGCAAAACTTTCAGAAATGTCTCCAGAAGGTGTGACTTCCACCACACAGTGTGTCTAGGTGACCCAGCAAATACATACAATGTCATACAGCATGAAATAAACACTGCTACACCCGAGGCCAGTAAAACAAACATTTACAACACATTATCATATAAAAGCCCAAGTAAGAAAAAACATTTTATCAGCTACGTCACATATCGAAGTGCCATTCCTGTCATCGGTTTGCTCACTCGCATGCTGGGCGGCTGACTGCAGTATCCCTAATGACCAGCGTGGGCACTGTTTTGCAGTGATTTTAAAAGGTCTGTTTCTACCCCATTTAAACAAAGCAAAAATCACAGAATTTTGCCACGACCACACCCCTTTTAAACAGACCAAATTAGTTTTTATGCTGTTGATTCAGTGCTACACTCCCATTAAGAAATCTTTGTTTTTATTTTTACATGTATCTCGTAAACCTGAACCAATTCCTCCGCTTGTACAGTATCAGCGCCCGCTTCATCAAAAAAAGAGATGCTGCTCGGAATCCCGCGCTACAAATTCTCCACGGCGGACAGTAACAGAGGTACACATCTCTCGGGCAACACACACGGGAGCCAGAGAGAGCGAATGAGACAGGGAGCAGCTGTAGATTTACTGTTCCCATCGGAGAGTTTGGCCTCTGAGAGAAGCCATGTGCAGCAGCCACACTGCCTCCCCTGGGCTCTCGCCCAGCTGTGGATGGCTCTGGCTCGTTCTCTCCGTCTCAAGCTCACCTCTGCCACTTCCTCGCCTCGCCCTCCTCTCCCTCAATCATGGGATCTGTCTCCTACTTTGCGCTGCTATCTCTCCCGTGTCCAGCCGCTGTAGTCTTTTTGCCAAAGTTCTCTTTCAAACTGGGATTTGAGCTTTTCTCCACTGACCCAAAACTCTGTCATCATTTGCCTCTCCTTTCTCTCCATTCTACTCTTTTCTCTCTGCATCCCATCCTCGTTTTTCCCGTCTTATTTCGATTCCTCTGTTATTCCCCCCCACAACAATACATCCATTGGACATGCACGCAGGAGGGTGCTTTTTTCCCCCCTAGGAAACATAATATAATGAACAACCCCATCCTATCCTATCATAATATAATGAACAACCCCATCTCCATTTCTCTGTTCATCATCCTCCTGTTTTTTGTTGTAATTTTTAATGAGAACTACGACACAGTGATCCTGCTGAGAAAGTGTATTGTTTTCCCCTCTTTTGACGTCTACATTAATCTATTTCTTCAGTTCTTCATGATTACAGCCCCCCCCCCCCGACTCCATTATGCTCTGCTTTTCACATTGACTCCCCCCCCATTTTTTTACTTTTCTCGACATCCCTTTCGATTCGGGGCTAATAATGGCGAATTGATAACTAGTGTTGATGAATGTAGACACGTTGTCAGACGAGAGGAAGGGACTGATAATAGTCAGCGTGGGTGTTAATGATCTTTTAGACCTTTACTACTCTTGAGAGTGTTGCTTTGTTTTCTGGGGGGGAGAGAAGGCAGTGTGCTCTGAATAACCCATTGATTTCAGGCATGTGGAGCGTTCTGACTTACGTACACACACTCACACGGGAGGGAGTCTGGGAGGCTCTGTGAGGTTTAGCAGAGCCTATCTCATCTATATAAGCTGTGCCCGTCTTTTTTGCTAAACGCACGCTGGGCTTCTGGGCTGCCCTGGCAGAATGACAACTAAGGCTGGTGCGAGAAGGGCAGAAACAACCCACTGTGGGGCCGGTGGATTTGACTTTAATGCCGTCCAACAGCCCTATGCGCTCCCTGCACAAGTTGTGTAGTTTGCTTATTACACACGGGCCCAGCCTCGAGTCAAAGTGTGTGCCAGTGTCAGAGATGATGAACAATGAACTATGAATGATGAACCTTTCAAAAGCGGTTGACAGCATGGCTTATTCATAATATTGCTGTTATACAAGGTCCCAATACACCAAAAAAAATGATCTATATTAAAAAAATCTCTTCAAAACCACCTGATGAATGTTATATGTAACCTAGAGATGTATTCAGTTACACCGGTATAATGATTCAGGTAGCCTAGCAACATCCATTAGCCTGCAACTATTCTTGTTTGTATTCATTAGAGGTTTCTAATGGAACGATTTTAAAGATTTAAATACATGCCATCTCTGAGCTCAGCTGTGAGAAAACTGCTTTGGCTTTCCTCCTTCACTAGCTTCTTCTGCAGAATCATTCCTTGTAAAAATCATGTATAACATCTGTCTGTTCTAAAGCAGCCAGGAGGGGACTGTATGTCCGTATGTCTTTGTTAAACACAACAGTGTGGACGCGCATTAATATGAGTGCGTGACATGAGGCTCGAACATTTTAATTGCTCGTTCTGGGGAGAGTGGTCCACACTACATCCGGGCGTGAGAGCACTCCTCACAAGCATGTGTAATTTCATGAGTAGACCACAAAGGAATGACACTGACTATTGATTAAAAACTGAATGTAAATTGCTCATTAGCTCCGTATACCTGCCAATAGGGAAGGATGCGCATCTCTGTAGGTAATAACCAAGGATTCAACAAGTATGGATAGTATTTTGTACATATTGCCTGAGGAAAATATGGCTTAAACTGCTTGCTCATATATATTCTGTTGTGTGGATAAAGTTACTGTATTATTTGGCTGAAAGACAGAGCGGGACTTTTTTTGAGGGGGTGGCGGTGTTGAAATTTACATGGCCCATAGTTCAGGTGAGGGGGCTCCGCAGCAGTTTTTTGCTTCAGGCCTTAGGGGGTTGAAGGGCGGCGGCTCCGTTGTCAGTCATTTCTGTGCTCTAAATTTCAGCATCGAAGTCATCTCAGCATTTGCCGGTTTGAAGCGGAAAATTATATTGTGTGTCCTCCTGTTTGGCTGTCAGTGGCAGTCGCGATCACCATTATGTCATTTTATGATCAAGTGGTACCAGAAGATGACTGTCATGTATCAGCAATCCTGCTCTTAGACAGCATTGAACGTTTTCGCCGGCTGGATTTCATGATTCTTTTTCCTCGTTATTTCTTTTTCTCGATGGAGCACATTTCACCCACGACCTACCACCATACCCCCGTATATTGAAATCCCAGTCTCCTCGTATTGAGGCATCCCTCTTCCCCCATTAGGGCTACAGGGGAGCAGTGGCTCTCCTAGGGTCTGCAGTGGTCATTCTGTGACAGAGTGGACTCATTATGGTGTGGAGCTGGGGCATCCATACTAGGATAGCAGAGAGGGAGACTAATGAGTGGTTAGATCAAGCAGGCCAGAGGGAGTGGGTTCCTGGACGCCATTAAGTAAACGGGTACTGTGCTAAAATTGTGTTTCAAGCGAGCATGCTGGTCCCTAATCAATTCACAGAAGTGACAACTTACTTTGCAATAGAACACTTTGCCATAGTGTTAACTGCTGTCACGAAAGTGGTGACATATCATATTTGTCAGTGACACTGTTTTTCCTGGACAGAGATAACAGTGCAATGAAGGTGATGAGTCATATCTGATTGAATGACAAAATATTCACAAAAAAAGATGTGATGGCAAAGTCTAATGGTAATGTTGAGCCAGGAGGAGCCAGGTGTCTACAAAACACCTGAGAACGCCTACAGAGACAGCTCAATGCTTTATCGAATACTATATGTCACTTGATGTTATATGTTATTTATATACAGTTATATACAACATTACATTTATATAATAACATACAGTTATTATATAAGAGTTAATAAAGGTTGGGGTATGGCATTATCTCACAACAATGCTGCTTGTGTTTATGAGGATTATCTCACTGCAATCGATGGCAATCAAAGCAGTCTATGTTTGCTAATCCATGCATTTGTTTCTTCTTCAGCTACTGTGAAACATGTATATATTTAATAGCTATTTGTTTGCCACGTTTTTGGTGAATCCCAGCTGCTTGTGATATCCGGTGATTCGAAAATCATGTGATTGGTTGTGGGCTCGACTCGAGCAAATCCCATCATGTTTGGATGTATACTCTTTCAACATTTCGGTTTGCTCACCTTTGGATGACGAATAACACGATAAAATGTGCAGTTTCCTTCAGAATCAAGGCGATATTTGGTCTTTCTTTCAGTCAGCCTCTGTTTGTGTGTACGTCTTGACAAAGGGATCTATAGAGAGAGAAACGGAGAAAAAGAGAAGGGTAATTAGGTATCTTTCCTGACACACCCCTCATCACCATCCCCCATTTCTCTCAGAAGGGAGACGAGCCTCGTCAAAGTCCTGCCATGAATTTTTAACAATGTCGTCGATCTACTCTCTCGGGAGATGTGTGCGTGTTAGCGGATTTGAATGTGTTTGTTCGCGTAAAGGAGGTGAAACATGGGTATTTTGATACTATGTACTGATGTGCCATATTCTCCATTTATGTTACACGAATTGATGTATGATGTATCGCTCGTTGAACAGATGTGGCTTATACTCTTGCATCATATTACATGCAACCTCATGCCCAGAGAGGGGAATGTGGGACCAAAGGAGCAAACCAGAATCAATATCCATATGGTCATGTACTTCCATACTCTGTTTGTGTGTGTGTGTGTGTCTGTCTCTCTCTCTGTCTGTCTGTCTGTGTTATTCACAGTGATTCCACACAGTACTTTTAACATATTTTGCAAGATGGTTTGGATTTATGCAGGAGTGATGAAATTCGATTTCGTTCGACAGTGTGACATTAGTTGATGTGATGTTTTACCGACATCGGCTGCCACCGAGTGAGAGTGGGCCTCCCACGCAGATTTTGTACCACTTCTATATTCCCTCAGCATCCACGCAGTGGTCTTAAATGCTACCTGCTCTTTAGTGCACAGAGTGATTATGGAAATAAATATATAAAGCATTTTGTTTTGAAAGAGGGAGACCTTGGATTTATTTTCTGCTTTTAAGTCTTGCTGTCTTGAATTATTAATAAGAAAGACCATGAATTTTATTGGACTACCACTTCTCACCTTGGTTGTACTCTCATATTGTGTCAGAATTTAGCAGAATTAGATCTCACCACTACAGATAATCCTGTTGCTTGCCAACAGTTGTGATTTGGATATATCAGCTCAGTTACGTTTTTAAAGTGATCTTTTAAGTAAACCCTATCTTTCTTTTTAAGTAATTTACCAGATCTTATTTGGAGTTTTTGCAGTGAAGTAAGTGACTAGCTTTGTACGGGAAGCACATAATGTGAAGATACTGCCTCTGTCTGTATCCAAATGAATCTGACCTGGTTTCTGATTTATTACAGGTTTATTTTCTTTGAGTAAGAGCCGCTGGGTTCGCATGTAAAAAATCTACAAATGAGAACATCCAGATTGCACAGACATCATCAATGATGGTGGAGACAAAACTTCAACTGAGAATATTAAAAAATCTGAAAATGATGTGGAACTTGATCTAATGGTGGAGTGTATTATTTTTCAGTTTGATGGTTATGGTGTGTCGTATAATCTCTGATCAAATGAATGTTTTGCAATGTGTGTGCATGTGTGTGTGAGTGAGTGTGTGTGTGTGTGTTTATGACTTGATAACATTTTATATTTAGCTGCTGACAGCAAGTGCAGGGGGTTGGTGACAGTCTGGAATAGACCCAGGACTGGAGGCTAAAGGGACTGAGTTGTTGATCAAGAATGGAACCGATGCTGGCAGCAGACACATGATTACTGCACACACACACATACACATTCTTCTTCTTCTCACACTCAATATCAACACATAATATCTGCTAGCACCTCATCCAATTATTACTCATGCACAGGCCCACGCCTGATGTTTAGCTCCCCTACGTGTGCAGTCTAACAGATGGATTGAAGACTGGCACTAAATATATATATATATAATTTTTTTTCATCTCTCTACAGGCTGCAATTTGTCATTTCTCACACAGCGCATCTCGCAATATAATAAGTGCTGTACTAGTTTGCAGGAAGCTATTGTGTCAGAAAGGTGTGTTTCAGGAAAATCTTTTCCTCGACAGAGTAGCGATTACCCAGTAGTGGTTTTTAGTCCAAGCAGAGCAGCACAGGAGCCCCAGGCCAAGCTGAGGTGTGATCACTGTGGATTTCCCTGGGTGAGCACAGACAAACTGTTGTGCAATATAGTGCTTGTATTGGTTCGGCTCTGCCAGCTTGTGATATCACTCTTCCATTTCCACCTGGAGGGCTCAAAATTCATTTTAAAAATGGGGGCTGGACTTCTGCACTTTCCTTCCTGTGAGTTTAAGTCAGGGCTCTACAGTTGTGTGGATATTTAGGCCTTGTTAGATTTCTACTCCCAGTCACCACATTATATAATTCACAGTAGTGTCTGGAAATATGATACATGTTTCATTTTTATGTCATAAAGTGACTAAAACTGTGTAGATATAGTAAAAGCTTGATTGATGATGAAAGTAAAACCTAAAAACATAAAATAGTCACAATCACTCTATTATTTTTAGTTAAAATGTCATATTTCCTAAATCAAGCAATGGATTCTCTACCAGTCGGCCTGCAACTTGTCTTTGAACCATTTTTTTTAAGTTGAGAAAGCACTCATTACACGTGTGAGGATGTAGAATTAAGATGACATAAGTCCTTAATCTCTTAACATTAGTCCTTTTGGGGCGCCACTATGGCTTTTTATGTAAGATGATGCAAACTATTGTCACGCTTGGCAAGCTATTCCTTGTGAAACCACACTGCTAAATACTACGTTTGGACTAACACTGCTGTGGAATCCATATGTTGCCGTGATAGACGTGATATCACAGTTTTAAGTGGAATTCTAAGATCAATGCGCTAGCAAGCAGGCCGCTGTCCTTTAACTGCCTTAATTTTGTCCTTTGAGGGGATAATGTTGCTGTAAATACTCATACTGCTTGTTTTTTTGTACGGCTGTGTGCATTTTAGAGAAGTGTGCTGGGGATAGGTGAGGTTAATTACATTTACACCCTCCTGTTATTTAGCGGCATCCACTTTGATTGACAGACTCTATTGGTAATCCATTCGCGCTTGACTTTATTCAATGATCTGTTATTTCTTACACACCTTCATCCTGGACTATGCCTATCATGGCAGCTTTTTCTCATATACACACGCATGCAAACTACTCTCGGTGCTCTCCCCAAGTAAAAACCTTTTCAATCTGACATTATTACATTCCGCTGTGTGGCCTTTAGCAGACCGTGCCGTACGACCTTGATGGCCCCGCGGTTTGAGCTCCGCCAGCAAGATAATCACATCTCCGTCGCACTTTTTACACATAATCTCTACCGCACAGGTTTTTTTTTCTATAATTAGACAGTCGCCTGCGAAGGAGACATACTTTGTGCATTTTCCAATCTAAACCCCTGTCATATTTCACTCCCCAGAAACTGGCTACAGCTGCTGAGAACTTCCAGATGGAGCATCAGTGGAGGGACGAGTTTGAGGTAACGGAGCAGAAGGGAGATATACACACACTGGCGCATGCTTTGAGGAATACACGAAGCACAGTTATTAAGTATTTGTGAGTTCTATATATTTGTTTTATGTACTGTGTGAGAAATTACAGCCCATACATTCTCAATGGGTTTAATCAGCGTGCATACGTTAGCAGTGATTACGGCTCCACCAGTAAACAGTTTTATTGCTGCGTGATGATGCATTATCCCGCCGATTCCAGACGACACACATGCTCGTTTCCTACGAACCGCAGCGGCAGACAATTATAACACAAAGTGCAGCAGTGGTCAGGAAAAATACGTGTCACAGAGACAGTTATGGATGTCTCTCGGCTGCAAATTACCATATTGCTTTCTCAATGGCTACAAAACGCCTCCCCTGAGCATTGCAAATGGCTGTAGGCACACAGACACAGACGTAAAAACGAGGAGCGCGCTCACTTTAACTCATCCAGTATTCATTCGATCGGTAGCGCAGAGTGGCGCCCTCATTAAGAGAAAATTGAGGAATGAACTAATGGAGGCGTGATTAAGCATTTCATCACTGCACGTAAATATTATGCTTTTTTGTGTGTGTGTGTGTGTGCGACATCCTAAAGCAAAGTGGTGTTCTGCTAATGTCCCTGTTTACAGGATGATGAAATCAGCTATTACAACGCAAAGGATAATGTGAGTGTGCCTATTTTTTCTTTTGCCCTTCCACCCATTTGCTATTTTTGTAAACACGCAGGCCACACCTGAGCCGTCGTCCCTACTGTGGTCCATTTCCCTCCCTACTATTCCACCATTCATGTTTTCTTTTTCCACTCTATTTTTTTTCTACATCAGCCTTTTTTTCCCCTGCAGCCCCTCTCCTTTGCCTCCTCTTCAAGCTTTCAGGCTTTCTCATGCAGCTTCCTCGCTTCCCTCCCTCCTCCCATCCCCTCTCTCTCAGGTGAAGAGGTTTCTGCCATGTTTCTCCTCTAATTGACAGATGAGATGTATGAGCTGGCTACACTGTTGCTTTATTAGGAAGCAACTGTTCGCACAGTCCCCCTCAACCATCCCCCCTTACACCACCACCCCCCGCCCCCCGCCCCCCCCCCCACCTTCCCTCTTCCCCTCTCTGTCTTTCTCTCCACCTCGCTGCCTCTCTTCCCTGCATTCTTTCCTCCACATCTCACCATGCTTTTCTTCATCCAGCCCACCCCCCAACTCCCCGTCTGCGCCGCTCTCATTGATGTAAACTGGCGAACGCAACTTCGGAAGTTATACATTTTCCAAAGGGGATAAAGACAGCCTGGTTTTCTTCTCTTTCCCTGTCAAGATGATAAGAGGTGAAATATTACCAAGCACGCAGTCGGTGATGCTATATTTTCTAAAAGCAGCTGTGAAGCACAAAAGGCAGCATCATCAACTGACGAGAATTGATGAAGATGTCTAGTCGGACTTTCTTAATAAATAAACCTGCTGTCAGTTTTCGGGCTCAATGATCCCTCAGCAAATAGAATAATGAGGCTTTATATAACATCTTAAATCTGCGGTCAGCACTCATGTCTGCATTTTTATTTGCTTGCCCACCACCCCCTCCCACCCCCCACTCCTCCTACCCCACTCCCCAGCTGGATGCAAATGAGACAGAAGGAAGGAAATATAGAATGCGACCAGACTTTAAGGAGGACTCATCGTTCAAACGTTTGACTGACCACAACCACACGGCTGTCCATATTCCCACTGACATCTATGATGGCTGTGAGTACACACACAGAGACACACACACACACACAAAGACACACACACACACCCAAGTGGTAACCGTGGTAACCATGGATAGAGCTGACACACCAACCTATTATATGTTGTTTACAGATTGCGCCCCTAGAAAATTTGCCCGTGGCAAACAGATGGTTTTTAAAAAGTGATACAGCATAATGGGATCTTCTCCTGTATTCTGCTTGCTCCGGGCCAAACTACGCGTCCTTGGGATGCGGCTGAACAATCGGCCCTGCAGAGGAGACGGACTGATGTGTTCTCTGTCTCTGAAACAAAACCTACAATCAGTCACGAAAGGTTTTTAATAAGGGTTCCTTTGAATCTCACATAAGATCCTTCGCCTGTGTCCAGAGGGTTTGGAAAAGTTATGAGGTGCGCTTGAAATTAAAAGTTTGATCTAATGAACTGACTTCATTGCACAAATTCTATACTGTCCCGCATGCCCAATATGTTTACGCAATGAAAAATGTTATTTTCTTTTGCATATGAATAAGAGAAGTCAGACAAGGTAGCGAATGTGTAGTTGTGATTACTTTACAGTGATACCAAATGAATCAGAAGCATTTAGTATTTTTATAGCCAAGCCGGGGTCATTTGGCAGCACTGTTATAAAAGAGGCCATTAAATGTTTAATGGCTCGTTGGCCCCGTGCACGCTTGTGTCGGTGGTTGTTGAACTAGCACAGAGTTATTGGACTTGAAACATATGTGCATCTGTTAGGGGGCGGATTCACCCTGTTTGTTATCAAAGTACATTTCTGATCGTTTCATCATCGTAACGGTGACATTTACCTTGAGTGCTTCAGAATAATTTGATTCCCGAGAGTGTCTCTGGCATTAGCTCAGCTCAAGTTGAATGTCAAAGACTAAAGATGGTCTCCTGAATATCTTAATGTGGCCTGCATTATGTATGATATTTGAACAGCTTTTCTTTTACTCTATTTTTGGGAACATTTTGAGCGATGAGAGGAGTAAAACTGTTGAGAGTACACACGCCGCCCGACGGGTCCACAGAGTTTTTTTCTCCAGCCACCAGGTGTCACAGTTGCCGCTTGGTTTGAGCCTGTTTATTTTTATCTCCACAAGAGTTACATATGGGACCGGCTGTCTGTGTGCATTTGGTAATTATCCTGCAGTGAGATGTGGTGTGTCAGCATTGACGTGGAGGGACAGCAGAATGGAGTGACTCCCCCAGCAGGACCCCGGGCCTGCTGCGGAACCGTCTGGCTGCAAGGTTACGCACTTCACCTTTCCGCTGACCCCGGACGCAGGGGCAGCAGTGAGAGACGGCCGCTGCGCTCGGTTATCCGTAAAAGTTCAAGCCAGATTTATTAGCATGCGTTTGAACTCGTTGTGACTTTGTCTTTATTTTTTTCTGTCTTTCTTTTTTTTCTTTTTTTTTTCTGAGGCACCTTTCTGGCCATGATCTGGGCCGGGTGCCATGACTCCTCACACTGCCTTTCTCTCAGGGATACTGTCTATTGGTAGCACATAATGAGTATGCATAGACAGTGTGAGCTGCTGGGATCCATCCAGGGCTCAAGTCTGATCTCAACGAGATGAAAGCAACATAGGTGTGTGTGTGTGTGTGTGTGTGCTTGGACGTGCATGTGTGTCCCAAAGCTATCGCCTTACTATCAACACTTCAAACTGGCATCACGGCAGCGTATGTAAGGTGAATTGTGAAGTGTCCTTTTTTGAAGTTCATTTGTCTTATCTGTGAGATTTCTATTTAGAGTATGCTTATGATGTTCAATGCACCGTTGCACTCGGCCCTCAGGGTTGTATAATTGCTGCAAAAGGTAGCTTTGGTGATATATTGCTATATGCCGCAATCATGTAATTAAAGTATAGAATTCTGAAATACTCCCTTTTTAGTTGCAAATTCCAATGAGAAACTGTTTTATGTCACATAGTTTTCACCTTATTCACGTCACGTCAATGCTCTGATAGAAAATTCTCAGCCTGCTCTGATGCAAATGTTTAAAATACGAGTTGAGATGCCTTTTCATAAACAAACCATTGCTCTCTGCTAGATGTGAAGCATCTCATTGGCATCATAAATGCTGGATGATCTAAATAATGAAAGGTTCATCTAAATCAGTGTACTGATGCTATTGATTTTTTTCCCTTCACCCTTAGTTAGACAGCGAATGTTGAAGAGTCTGCACATGAATAGTAAAAATAAATGAAAAATGTATACATCGGTAAATGTGCATGAACTCACACTCCACCAAATACGGTCACCTATGCATGAACATGTATTTTGTATGGAGAAAGAAAAAAAGGGAGAGCCACTTCACGATTCGTACCTTATTGAGGTTTCAACTCTCCAATTTGATCTCCACCCTATAAATGTTCCAGGAATAGCCTTTGCTCAGCTGGAGAAAATTGGATTTTCTGGGTAAAGTGGGAGGCAGGTTTATGAAATCGCCTTCCATAGGCAGCGGCCCATCTCGTGTGTAGGTCCGGCATAGGACAGGGGATAGATGTTCACACGGCAGAACGAGCACAATGGCCACATCCGACGTTGATCGTTTGAAGGAAGGAGAGCAACAGAGGGAATAAAAAAAAAGAATCGTAATGTTTCCTAATGAAAATAGTGTTTTGGCTGAAAATCAGAAGGTGTCAGGTGACTACCATGAAAGAAGAGCATAATTGACCTCATACATGATATTAATGTGTTCATTCCAGTGCATTCTAGAGGAGAAGTACATCATATGTTTGAAACAAAGTTTAAACTTTTATCAGCCGAAACCTCATTATTCGCACACAATTTAATGCTGTAGTTCGCTTTTCCTCATCTCTCCTTTTTTCTTTTGGCTCTACTTATTAGTCTTATGTTAGACCAGTGCGCATAAACTCACTCACAAAACATGATTTGAACTTTTTTCAATAAAAATCACAGTGCTCAGCAGGGGATAATCAGTTACACTATTAGATTCCAACGTCCTGTTTTCCATGTTGTATGAATATTTAACAGGTAGATTTGTAAATAAACAACAAATAAATACATTTTAAAAAATGTGATGTGTGACATAAACTAGGGATGTTGGTTATTTTGTGCTTCTTAATGAGACTGTACCCAGCCCGGCAATTTAAAGTCATTTGTTTCAGTGATTGTGAAATTGAAAACGATAGCTGAAATCAAATAAATTAGTCCTTCATTCTCACAACTCGACACCAAGGTGCTCGAGAATCATCCCCAAAAACAATAACAAGAGCTACGTACACTGAAGCCAGCGTCGCTTTGCCCCCACCTTTGTAATCCAATATTTTGGTGGATGTGCCCAGGTTGTGTTTTTTTTTTTTTCCAATTTAAAGAAAAATGATTTACATATTGAAAACAACAAACAAACAAAAATAATGAAAAATACTGGGCCACCAGGGGCTATTAGTGGAGCTAAGGCTTTGATTCCTGACACTCCCTGTCAGTGGGGAAACTGGTGGTGGTTTCAGCCTTGTGCTTATCTTTAAAGTGTTGACAAATGATGTACTCTTTAGTCTTCAAGGGAAGCTAATCCATGTTGTTGTGTATTGGTTACCGTATTCAATTGCACCCATGATATCCCATTGAGATTAATTCATCACTGTGTGTGTATTCGGCGTGGCATCAAAGCAATGCCGAGTGCAGCCAGGGAATTCATTAGTGTCAGCGGCAATATGGGTAACGGGAGAATTCTGTAGCCCTTATGAAGCAGCAGAGGAGTTACACTTATTTGATATTATGAGTAACTCAGGAGTGCCTGAAACATTAAAAAGCCTCTTATTATTAATTTTGGTTTGCTTGTTTTGCACTGTGTTTCAACCCGTCATCTCGAAAAATATGTCTGTATCCGTCTTTGTATCCTGACGTAGCTATCGAGCTGTTACGGCTGATGGAGTGTCTTCGCCGCTCCACGTTCAAAAATCGCAGCCGGGGTTTGCATTTTTCTCATTATCTAACATGGGCTATAGGTTTATTCTCTGCCCCCGTTCCCTTTAAAATTCTCCACTTAATGAGTTGAAATACATTAGTGCGTATGCATGCGCACACACGCACGCACTTCATGCTCCCTCTGTTTTTATAATAAAAAAAAGGCACTCCTGGCAACTGAGGCTTCATTAACTCGCCCCTCTAGAGGAATGCATGCAAATGAACAGTGTTTGCTTTGCACATCAATGAGCCACGTCACACTCAATACAGGATACCAATCTATCTCGCAAATGCCCACGCTCGCAGACGCGCGCACGCACAGACCCGGCTATAGAACCAAGAAAGAAGGGTAGGGGGAACAAAGGGGGTTGGTCCCCGACGGGGATGAGCGAAGATACAGTCGGGGGCAGCGAGCGATGTGTCTCCATCCATCACGGCGAGTGTTATGTGGCTCTGAGCTGTCTGGGTGCTGTGTCATTGCATCCATAATGCCTGTTGCTTCTCTTGGCACACACTATCAATCACACACGTGCACAAGTGAGCACACACACACACATGATGGGATGTTTGGGGTAAGAATAATCAGTTGGATTTCACATCAACAAGGCGTATCTTTTGCCAGAATGCCGGTCCCTGTGGCGGGCTTCTGTGTGTTGCTGACCTCATATTTACTCGTGTGTTCCCCCTGGGCGAGCGCGTGGACACTGAGCGGGCCGAAGTGTGAATCTTAATGAACGTGTTAATCTAGGATGTCCACATGTGTTTGACGCTCTGCAATATCCTTCTCGCTTTCACTGCTGTATCCTCTGGCCATCGGGAGTGTCCTGGCAGTGTAGTTTCATATTTGCTTGTACTGTTTTGCGTTTTTTTTTTCCAAGTGTATATTGACATTCTGGTGTTTGTCTTCCGATGTTATCTAGCCACCATCGTGCTAAATGAGCTGAATTGGACGGAGGCTTTGGAGGACGTGTTTAAAAAGAACCGGGAGGATGATCCCACGCTTCTCTGGCAGGTGTTTGGTAGCGCCACAGGTCTGGCTCGCTATTACCCAGGTAAAAAACAAAACAAAAAGACCAACATGTACAATATTTGCTATGTTTGTGTGGCCCTTTTGTGTGCCCTCATCAAGTTATTAATACCCGACCCGACCTAAGGCGCAGCAAGGGGCTTTTAATCATTCCTCGAAACATCCAGGGAATATATTCATGAGTCTGCTTGTGTTCCCGCACCACTGAGTAAATAAGATCAACAGATAATCCACATTACTCGACGCCCCTCGATTTTATATGGGGGAGCCAAATATACTGTCATACAATCTTTAACTGTATTCGTTTCTACCGTGAGTCTTTTCCATGCAAGGCTATTGCTATTCATGAGATTCTATGTCATTACTGACTCTGTAAAGCTTTTATAGTGAGGGGGG
>CAESWR010000120.1:120358-137063 GCA_903171835.1 Mullus surmuletus | reverse complement strand
TCTCTGAAAACCACCTAGCGCTGAATTAGCAGTGTGTTTGTTTCCCTCTGGTACCTCATGCAACAGAAGAATGTGACAGCCAAGTGTGCGCCTTTAATAACATTTGAAACTTTAATGAGTTTCTGTTTCTCCAACGTATCATTCCCTCAAATGAACCTTTCGCCAGAAGAAGTTGCAGCATCAGTCTGATTGTGATTATCTCCCCCCGCAGCCTGGCCCTTGTTCTCCCCAAATACAGCGAACACTTCATTCAGGCCAAACTAGGAGACGACATGAAACAAGCCATGTGTGAGTATCACGCAGTCAGCAAACTAATCAGTCCGATCGTTTGTTCCTCGGTGTCTCCTGGAGCCAACTTCGCAAAGGATATTTTTCTTCACTCTCGAGTGCCTCTTGCTTTGTGTTACGGGCTCCTGGCTGGAACCTGCGGCCACTCCTTTAAGTGTGCTGTTCAGATCAGTGGATCCCCATGGTGCTTTTCTTTTGTAGTGTAACCCACTGGTCAGTCGGCGCGCACCAGCACACACACACACACGCACACACACTCGTGCACATGCTTCCCCCTCTCCCAGACCCAACCCTAGAGCTGCTTTTGATCTTTGCCTACACATTGCTCCTCTCTCTCTGTCCCTCTCTTTCCTTCCCTCCCCTCTCCTGGTACCTCCTCCTGGCTCTGGAAAAGACGAAACCTCCCTCACCTCCTCTCTGCTCATTATCGCCTCGTCCACCAAAGCTTTTCTCCCTCTCTCTCTGTCTTCAGCACTCCACCCCTTTCGCTGTGTTTTCCCGGGCCAGCTCTCCCCGCCTATGTGTCTTTTTCTTTGTGTTTCCTTGACAAATTCCCCCCGGGTTGACCCGCTCTACGAATTGGGATGTGTAACGATTTATTTAACCTGCTGATTATTATTATTTTTTTCATTAATCCACATCCATGCGAAAATGATGTAGTTTCCAAGATCATACGGTGTGATCTTGTCCAAACTCCAAAGATAATACATTTACTATGATGTAAGGATAAGCTTGATTTATTATTGATTATGTTATATATTATTGCAGCTCTCATCCCAAGCATATAAAACCTCCCTCATGTCTTTCCATGTATTTTTCCTTATAATCCTATGGCCTCATTTCTGTTCCTTGATCTGTCTCTTCATGCTTCCAAGACTGCGTCCTATAAGATATACTCTGGCCGCTTCTTCATTGGGAATATTCTAAATCGCAAAGACAAAGTGCATTCAAAAACACTTGTAATGTACTTGTAACACTCTGACTGATTCTTTGTATTTTTGAATCTTACAACTTCTTCTCTCCTATCCTGCTTCTGTGCCGGAACATTACAGCTTCTACATGGGGCAAGTACTCTCTATCCGTGATGCTATTCTGCAGCATGAATATCCCGTGCATGTCGCCATTTCATTTGTATGAATGCTTAACAGTTACATGATAGATGTTAGGCTTGGATGACAGCTTTGATCAAACGACATTATTAGTCGAAGAACACTGATTTCAGCGCACAACCATATGGCCCTAGCGGATCGCTTTGATGCGACGCCACGAAGTATAAACGGCTAATGGCGCAGTTATTCCAACAGATGAGATTTTGACGGAGTATCTCGGCCTCCGTATCACTCCCCCTCCACTATAACGAGTCTGTCGCTGCGCCATAAAGGCTGTCAGAACGTTTACAGGCCTGTTAAAAGAAGTAACACACCGTGCCTTTCTGCCACAGACCGCTCCGATAGGGAGTTTGGGACTCTAAAGTTCTCTGAACAGCCATCTAAAGTTTCACACTGGAGCCAGACCACCAATACCTCGATCCATCTTGTTGCTTCCCTGCAGTAGGTAGTTCCTGCTGCCACTTGTCCTCCTGATACATTAAGGAGAGTCCCTAGCCAAGGATGTGATCGATGAACATTCCAGTACATGCAGGGGACTGTTATACCTGTTGAATAAAATAGCCTAACGCTATTGTCGAAGATATGACAAGAGCAAAAGTGAGGACAGAGTAAAAAATGTCCGGGGTGGAAAGCACTTGAGAGAGATACCCTGCCCAGTCTATAGAGACAGAGGGACAATGAATCTGCCCGTCATTTTTTATGTGAAGGACGTTGTTTCATCCCGCACCAGAATTTTCCATGACACGCTCAAACCCAGCGCTCAGTAATTGTTTTCGCAGACCGCACCGGACCGCTCAATATGTTTTAAAGGCAATGTCCGAAATGTCTTTATTTTAAGAGACCATTGAATGATGGCAGCCGGAGCCTGTCATGTCATTTATGAGATAAGAATTACCAGACAGTGCTTTAAATGAAGTCCAGAGCCTGGGCAGAGAGAACGAGAGGGATTTTTCTTTGTTTATGGCTGTGCTTTTATATTATGCATGCCCATCTTCGTTTGTGTATAACAGTATATTACTGCTGCCTAACTGCTTTGTGGTATGTTATTACTGGATGCTAGAAATATTTACAATTTTCTGCATATTTTCCACGGTATAACTTTACACATCAGATTGTGAATGCATTCTTTTTCACTCTTTCCTGCGTTTTTCTCTCTTTTTTTCCCCCTGGGGTCACAACAGTGCAAGAAGGCAAGTATTTCATTCCTCTTATTCCTCCCCTCTGCACTTCCACTCACACTCGCTACTCTTATCCATCACCTCATATCTATGTGTGTGTGTGTGTATGCATCTGGGCCTGTCAGCTGCAGAATATGGTCCTTTTTTAAGACTGATGAATGTCATCTACTTTCTATACATGACCGTATATCCATCTTTTTCAGCAGTGCAATTATTGCCATTAACCAAACTCACACACTTAAGCGCTTAACCTACTTACTGCGATCATCATGTGAAACGCTCCGGCATCTGTTAAAAGCTTTGAGACGAAAACAGCTGTTTTTTTGTGTATTTTCAAAAGCAATGGAAACCGTACAGCTGGAGAGGTTCGATGAGTTTGGTTACACGTACATCGCTCCGAGGTAAGAGGGATTTCTTTTTCTAACGCTGTCTTTTAGTGCACAGGCGCAAACACTCGGAGTTGAACTGATCAATACTGTTTCTTTAGGGAGTACTGCAAAGAGCTGAAGTTGTCACTCAACAACACCCAGTTCCTCCTGGACTTTAACCAGTACATTGACAGGAACACTCCAGATGCCTGTGAGTCATTTACCCCTTTTTCACCAGACACATTTGTTCTCATTATGATTTTTTTTTTTTTTTTGCACCCCGGGGTATTATAAAACCACTGACCCACCCAGTATCACCTGAATCAATATACAGTACGTTGCATTTGTGCAGCAATGAGAGTGGAAACCTGCAAGTGTTTACGCGTACATTGTGTGCTGTGGTGGAATTTTCCACTCTGACGTTCCGCTGGTCAGCATCTGAAGGTCAGAGCGTGACTTTGGTCATTGGATTAGTACGGTCTAAGCAGGGTGACATCAGCCTCATCGACTGAGTTTCCTAGAAGCCTTATGTTGTCATGCCACACTGTGAGTCAGGATGTTTGATTTGTCATCATCTAATGGATCTGACCACAAGTATAACTTACCACCACCATCATCCAGCTAATGGATCGAGCCATCTTATATCTGCTTTAACCCAAGGTCGAGTCACAAAGCCCAGCCGCTAATTCCCATCCTGCTGCCGTATGTAAAATGTGTTTTGACAAAGCTTTGGAACGGTTTTGAGTTTTCGTGGAAAGTTATGGAGATGATTTAAATCAACATTCGAGGGAAACTGTGGATTCTTGTACTCGCATTATTCAGACGTTAAAGGTACTTTCCATGACAGTCGAATCCATCGTTTGGCCAAGTCTCCCTCCCATCCCTCCTAAATCTAAAAACAGCCAATCGTTCACCAAAAAGAAACAACTGTCTATTGTCTAAATGAAGAAAAAGCCTCCAAACGCATGTCTCCTTGTTTTTTTGTTGTTTTTATTTTCCTATTTTATCATGTGAATCTGGAAACTTTGGCACATTATATATGAAAACCGAAGTTGTTACATTTTTGTTTTATTACACAAAATGTACAAATCCAAAGTGATCCAATTTAACAATTATTTGAAGGTTATGTGCAGATTAATTTGTATTTTCATCCAGCAGCGCACTGGCTTCTGCTTCCCTCGCGATATTTTCCCACTAAACCCTGTTTTGTAAAATGATTTCCTCTGCTGTACATAACTGTCATTGCTCCCTCACCTGTAGGTAACGTATCCCTTGTAAATCGACTAATCCTGGATGCTGGACTGACTGCTGAACTGGTCAAACTTTGGAACGAGCAGCCAGTGTGAGTGCGCCTCTCTGATTTTGTAGGAATTTCTAAAGAAATTCCTTGCAGCGTTTGATTATTTTTCTCTTGAAAATCTGTGTCGCACATGTACACTACCAAGGCTGACGCTCATATCACGCTCAATTTACCAAACCAGAGATTTCTTTCTTTCCAACCGATGATTTGATCACGTCTAAACTGGTGACGGATGATGAAAGCGTGGCGCGAAATGCCTATCACACCAAACCATGCTGCACTGTGCCAACATGCTTTTTAAGAGCAAAGTAAAATAATTCCATGAGTGTGCTCCCTTTCATGGCATGCCCACTTGTCTGGGTTAATCCAAGCACGCATTTGCACACACACCACGTGGTGTCTGTTTAACATTAGGACATATAGAGACAAGTGACACTGGTAATAAAGCAATTTGCGTCGTGTCTGGTGGTTTGTATGGTTTCACAGCTCACAAACACTTATTTCCGATGTTTGCCAGCGAGACGTGGCTTTGATATCTGATTTGCTGCTGTTTTCCATGTTCCCAGGGATGGGATAGTCGCCAGGTTTGTGGCCACAGATGGAGGAATCACAAGGGTCTATCCAAGAAGGTACTCTCCCCGCCTCAACCGGCTTCAACAGCTTTCACTTCTGGCACAGTGAAAAAAGCATGGCAATCTTCGCCCCAAATATCTGGTGGTGTAAATGTGCGAGGTGAAAATGGATACCGACTGTAATATTTTTAGGTTGAGCTCTTTTGGCTGCTTTTCTCACCTGCTCTGCTGGGTTGGTTTCCAGAACATGGAGGATTAGAGTCTTTAAGCTGAACTCCCAGAGCTTGCCAGGCCACTACAGGACACGGGTCACATCCACAGAGCCTCGGCCAAACGCGGCTCATTTTCCCCAATTTCCTCGCTGCTGCTTTTTGTCTGCACTACATCTGGCGGGTTTCAGTTGGTCAGAATATAAGATTCCGATTTAAGATGAATGTATATTAGCTCAACTATAAAACATGAAATACAATCGGTTATTGCTTTTTCTGGATCATGTCCCCGCCATATATCAATGTCCTTGGGTGTGAGTCATATTCTGATGACTAACATTTGGCTATAGATTAAAACATAAATTGCTCAGAGAGATCAAACATATTTGCTCAGTGTTTTATGACTATAATGTCTCATATATATTTTGTGACTGTATTGTTGTCTTTAGTGTCGGGGAAGAGTGGAGTGAGAACCCCGAGACATACGAGTCCAGCTTCTACAAGAGGACCCTGGACAATGAAATTTATATTTTCACCGCTCCGTCTTTCAACAGTAAGAACACTTTTGTGTGCGTGAGCATCTTCAGTGTGGTCTGGCAGGGAGCCTATCCCTGCGCTCTGCCTTTGGATATCATCCCAGCTCTATACTGGCAAAGATCACACTCCCAGGCCTCTGACATCACTCTCTTTATCCTTCTCCTTTCCCCACTGTGTCTGTCAGCACTCATCCCAAACCTCACTCCTGGCCTGTGGACTTCCTTTCTTACTTATCTCCACTGATCTCTCTAACAGACACCAGGACAGGCAAACATCAGTGTAATGTAGTCATTCTTGCAGCTACACTTGACTGGATTAACACATGTCCTGGCTTCACAGGCTCCACTAAACTCAACATAAATTACAAGGAGTGAAAAATGTATGGAATTTCCCACAATGGGCCACTATTGCTCTAATTCAAACAGCACTTTGGATTCTAAAACACTCTGCCATGTACCGTTCTTCTAAACATGATTTCAGTTAAATTGCTATGATTACAGTCTCTCCTCCTTTGCCTGTTTCCCTCAATTGCAGCAGAGAGCAGGGAGATTGTCTCTGAGTCAACTATCCTTGTGAGCAAAGCAGTGGATCTCACTGTCAATGAAGTCACGCTCAAACCAGCAGGTCAGTGCTGCAAATACCAGATTGTGATGCAACACCAATGAAAAGACTTTATAACCGTTGGTGCCTTTATTTTCTCTGGTCTGTTGTGCAGTGGTGGGAGTGAAACTCAATGTTTCATTCTGGATGAACATTTTTATGAATGCAACCTTGAAACTAAATGTAAGTTTTTCTCTACAAAGTGAATTTCTCTTCTTTAAACCTTGGTGAATTGAGAGTTGGTTTTTTTCCCCCCTTTAGTGCAAAGATGAAATCTGTGGCTGTTCAAGGAATGATAAGGTACAAAAATACAGATGGCAGAAAGCTTCAAATAGAATGAAGAAGCAGATTAGAGTTGGAGATCTTAAATTATTGATAATTTGTCTATTTGTTATTTCTGTTTTTCACACAGCAAGTTGACTGTGTGATCTTGGACGATGGTGGATTTCTTCTCATGTCTAATCAGGATGATTACATAACTCTGGTGAGTTGCAATAGCATCAACGCTTTACCTTTGTTTTATCGCAGGTGTTTGCTCACACACACACACCAGTAAATAGATGTAGTTTTCCTCAGTTGTTGACCACACTGAAGAAAAAAGTAAGTTATGTTATTAATGGTAGTGACACAATGGGTAAATCACAGTGTAAACCATCTGCAGTCTGTAAAGGTGAAATCAAAGACTTTGCCACTATCAGCCCCCCCATTTTTTTTTGCTGCCTCTATCTCTCTCTATACATACCCACTTCGTTTTACCTTTGTCAGACAAATCCATCAGTCGCATCCTGAGGTCAAATAAAGGACCCGCAGCTAAGTTATGAGAAGGGCCTGCTGGCTCTGAGCTCCTGTAGGACAGAAACAATAAGTGCAACACAAGCCTGGAGGAGGATCAAAGTTGATATTCTTTTGGGTTTTAGTCTATTCTGAAAGCTGTTGTGAAATGAGTCCCCTGTGTAGGCAAGAAGTCAGCTCAACTGAACTCTTCTCTTACCGACTGATTCAGACCCTGTATTTTAGTAGAAGTGTGTATGATCCTATAGAGGCCTTGATGCATGGTAACGTTTTGATGCCATTGGTTGACTAGGTTTTTAAAGAACTGCTCCACATTGCGGGGGGATGGAGGGGGCACAATTTCTATCTTTCTGCCATCTGTCGTATGTGTGCTGTGTTAAATACTCTGTTTGTCTACATTGGTTTGGCTTTTTGCTGTGTGATTGCAACTCATTACTGAAACGAGGCCAACAATGTGTCAAACCCAGGGGATGAATCGCGATAGTCCATTACCCAAGTTTCTTTGGGGAAACAGCTCCACAACCCCCAGGGGTTCTGCACACATGGGAGGAGGGACGACAGCTCAAGTTCTGACCGGACAGGGTCAAAGTTGTCCTGGTACTGTTGGATCTAAGAGGAACAGCTGTGGACACTGTGAACCACCGAATCATACTTAACAATTAGTTAATATGTGGCCGTTTGAGTGTCTTTCAGGTGCCTTTCAGGTAGAAGTTGGTAAAACTGGGTAGCTGGTTTCTTCAGACCTCTTTTCTGTGCTTATTGATAGTAAATCCCCTTCATAGATCTGGTAAAAATGTGTACAACAAGGCTCTGTTTTTGGGCTATTATACTTTACCTTATCTGAATCCTGCAAAAGACAATAAAGTAGGATGGAGAAGCGCTGTGTCCTCCTCACAATCGCCTCCCAAAAAAATGAACGCGCTAACCGGCGGTTGCAGTTTAATGCCGATAAACCCCATGTCCTTTGTTTTGCCTCGGTTCATCATTCACCTGAAATACAGCTGCAGAATTTAGCTAAACTCGTGCCTGCTGTGTCACAGGCTGATGTAGAGATGATTATTCATACTCTGCTCATCCCGTCTAGACTAGTGTAATTCCCTCTTGTCTCAGTAAAACATCCCTGGATTGTTTTCATGTGCTTCGGCGTGCAGCTGCAGTTTTTGACCAAGGCTTCAAAGAGTGCTCATGCAAGTGCAAACCTAACCTCTTCGCGCTGGCTCCCAGTCAGAGTCTGAATTGAAGTCAAGATTTTGGTGATTAGTTTTAGAGCCCTACATCATGAGGCACCTGCCTGCACTGGCCTTACATCAGCAGTGGGTCTCTAAGGTCCCATGATCAGATTGTGTCTGTTGTCACTGGTTACAGATGCAAAACTTGATTTTGCCTCCCATTGAAATTAGACCTTCAGATAATGAGAAATTGTCTTCACTTCATGTCATTACTTCGGTGCCTATACTGCTACTCTGCCTACAGCTACACTTCCTGTGTCCTTGTGACTACAACTTCTGCTGTCTTCATCTAAACAGAGGGAAAAACAGTATGCATGTTGCGGCCACTTCGTGGTTAAAACATAACAACAGCAATAAGTTAAACTCGCTTAGTCTGCCTCGTAAGGCAGCAATGATCCATGGGTATTCCCCTTTCCACTCCTCTTGGTACCTGCAGTAACATTTGTTTTTGAGTAGGGCGGAGCCAGGACACCCTCCATAAAGTTTTAGCTTAACATCAGGGTCTGAACATTGTTTGACTGTGGAAAAAAACAAAACAGTTTCTCTTGCATTCTGTTTTCTGTTTTATTAGGCTACGGAATTCTGGTCTTGGCCTTGTCTCGGTCTCAAACCTCCATTTGTCTTAGTTTTGCCTTTGTCTCGAACCCCAAATATGTTGATGCCGTGTGGTCCTTGTAAAGATCTCGGTTTGTGCTGTCTTGACTACAAGCCCTCTTGTAAGGGCTGCCTTAACATGCTTGAATGGTCTGATCCAGATTGGTTGAGCATCTCGATGCAAATTTCCAGGGATTTGATGCGCAACAATGTAAAGCTTTGACAGTAAAGATCTGGATGTTTGGCTGAGCTTACACTACTTTTTTTTATGTCCTGTCTGTAAACATGTCCAGATAGGTCAGTTCTTTGGTGAGGTGGATCCTGTACTGATGATCAACCTGGTCAACACCTCACTCTACTCCTTCAACAAAACGTACGACTACCAGTCCGTCTGTGACCCCGAGAAAGACAGCAAAGCTGCAGCAGGACCCCGCTCTGTCTATGTGGTTAGATCATCACCCTCGCAAGCAATCACACCCTTTTTTTTTTCTCTTTCCACATTGCTTTATCTCAGCCTTTCTTTTCCTCTCCTCCTCCAGCCTACCATAGCAGACCTGCTCAGTATCGGCTGGTGGGCTTCCAGTGCGGCTTGGTAAGCACTTACGATGTGTGTGTATGGTGTGTTGTCTTTCACCTTTTGTGTTCATTTGTACAGGGTGAAGCGGGAGTGCATTTTGCACTTTAGAGCAGGATTGTTATGGGAGGGGGGGCTTGCATGTTGTCAGGGTATGAGCTTGTTTGGGTCAGTGTAGGACAAGGGCAGTTCCACAACCATGTAATACATCAAATTCTCCATGGTTGTCAATTGCAATTTTACAACTTTATTACTGATCCTTCCCATGGCGTTTATATCACCAGTGGCTCTGCCCTTGGACAGATGTGTGACTTTAAGTATTTTAAATAAATCAAAGCTGGTCTACTGACTCATGCGCATGACTCATCTTTTGTTATTGTTTCCCTTCCAGGTCAATACTCCAGCAGCTCCTCTTTGGTCTCATGTTCCCCAACCTTCTCGAAGCAGGTGTGTGATGAAAACTGACGTAACCTTCATTTTTTCTCGGATCAGCAAACAGCATTTGGCGACAGATTGCTTTGTTTGATCAATTTTACTGCTACCATTTACTCAGTCAGCGTCTCTCTTGTTTCTAGTAGAATCGGTGGAGGAAGACATATCGAATAACATGTTTAAAGAGAGCTGCATCACAGAGCAGACACAGTACTTCTTCGACAACGAGGAAAGATCGTACTCAGGTGTTTTGGACTGTGGAAACTGTTCCAGGTAATTGCGAATGTTTGTGCGTGAATGAAAGAATTTTGAACCTCTGATCTTCTTCCTGGACATCCTTCTGTTTAACGGTCCGTGGGGATTGGTCAAGAATAGTGTCAGTTTCCTGGCCTCTCTGTTTTCCAGAGCGATTTCAGGCAGCTGTTTTCTTACGAGTTCAGATTCAATGCAGATTACCTTGATCTGTCAGTGGCCGGAACTGCAAAGGGAAGCGCAAACACCCTTTATCTGTTCTTCCTCCCTTGCTTTTCTGGCTGAACTTCAAATGCACTAATACACACATTCATGCACCGTTACACATCCACTTTGGTCGACAACTCCTTTTGTGTCAATTTGGGCTGTCTGAGGGGTTAAATATGGCTGTAATTACTGGCTGTTATGAGTCCCACGTGTCTGGTGCTTTACTCCCCAATGTTAACGACTGTAGACACAGAATCTTTCATGACTACCATAAAAAGCCAATCCCGAGAGGAGGAAAACTTATGAAAGTGTATATGTGCACACAACTGTGTATGTAAATGCGATGTATCAGATCAGACTTGTCACTGTAAATTGCCTATTATCCTTGCAGCACATGTATACTATTGCTCTGCATTTGCTTACCGAGACATATTTGCTTGTGCGCACCCACTAGGATGTATCGTGCGGAGAAGCTGCCAAACACCAACCTCGTGTTCCTGATTACCGACGCCCGGGCGACGTGTTTGTCGTGCGACCCCAGGCCGCTACGACAAGCCGAACAACCCTGTATCCTTTCACTCCAGTCGTAAAAATCGAACATAGAGTTACACTTCCTTTTTACTCTCCAGCCCTCCATCCATCACCCATGTGACAGCCGAGCCTTAAACTATGAATACAAGGACACACACCTAAGCAGTTTCCAGTAGGTCCCCACTGAATGTTCACGGGTGAACAGTAAACCAGATGCGCAGCATATGAAAGCCTGTCTCACGTTACTCCCAGATTAGATTTCTTTGTTTCTGCACCGCATACTGCCATCAGGTTGAATTAAGGTTAAGGGCAGAGGTACGCTCGTGTGTATTATGTGTGTATATGTATTCAGGATATCTGTTTGACAGATGTGTCTCGAATGTAGCTTCCTGCTGGTGTAACAGTAAAGGTGTCATCGGGGGAGTTTGCCAGGGGCTTACCGCAGGGACCACTAGTTGCTAATAAGGTCACCCACACCCCGCCCCACACACACACATACAAAGGCTGAAAGTAATTGAATACAGAACCGCAACATGGATGTATGACTTAAATGATGACGTTTTTTAGTTGTTTGGGTTTTTTATCTGAGATAGTGTCACAGAATATGAGTCATTATTGGTTTCATGATTAGCCATTTGCTTCTTGGACTGCAATGGTGAGATGTTTTATTGAAATGTAACTGGAATATAAAGATCTGGAAAATAAAAGGAGATTAATAGGGTTTCCGTAGCCAAGGCTGATAAGTTCGCAAGGCCTTTTTGGCAGTGAGATTTAGAGCCATCGCATTACTAAGCCGCCGATGCTAAATGTTAAATGTGTTCCGCCTGATGATACAATCACTTTTCTCCTGAAAGCATCTGTTCAGCCGAAGGTCCAGACCCATGTGAGCTGGCACAGAACCCCAGATACCGCAAGGGACCAGACGTGTGCTTCGACAACAACGAAAATGTAAGCCATGACCGCGTGTCTGTGGAGCATATTGCTGGAAACGGCTTCATTTGTGAGGCTTTGCAGTTGGCTTCCATCTGATCGTCAGCTGCATCAAAGCGCCGCCGCACTGTGTTCACTCTCATCACTCCATACATTCATCTCATTTAACATTTTATTTTGCATGTGATCGCCTATGCTTCCTTTCCCTGTTAAACCACTTTTTCTTTTTTCTTTGCATCCCATTTTGCATGCCAATGGTTGCTGATCATGTCCAACACGAAAGGATGAGCCCTTGTGTCCAACCAGCAGGGGTTCTGCAATGAACCCAACACCCCTCTGCTTGTGCCTGCTGCTGAGTTCTGGATTGGTGTCCAGATAAAGCTTATGTAATATCTACCAGGTAATATCTGGGATATCAAACTTATTTACATCTAGACATGGTTGGGTCACGCTGGTGTCATAAACTTGGACTGTAGTTTAAGTACTGGTAATTGTAGTCCACTTTATAGAAGTGCTGTTTTAAGCCCCTGATATCTTTATGGCCTATTTTATGAAGGATAGAAGAACAAGCTGTTGGGCACTTGTGTTCCACAGACAACACCCACAACAGTATATTCACCTTTGGATATATTTTGTACTGTACTTTCCTCAGAAATAAAAATAAATCGAGAGGAAAATGTGCGATAGCTTGACTAAGTAACAACGGAATGTGTTTCATTATTGGGTGTTTATCTCCGAACAGACTGCTCAATCCCTTTCCTTTTTCATCTTTTTTTTTTCACTTTTATCTCTCTATCTACCCGACAGATGGACGGCAGATTGAATCTTGCCAATCAAGTGTTTAGTCAGTTTGATATAATTGCAGAACGTCATGAGAATTCAGCAGGGATAGCAAGGACAATGTATAGATATCCCTTTTTTTTTTTTCCTTACGATTGCTGCTTGTTAAGTCAATTATGCAAGCACAATTTAGTGTATTTGCAAACTGAAAATTCTTCCTGGGGATCTTTTTTCGTATTTCTGAATGTTAATGGCTTACGCATTATGTAGATTCCCTCCAGAAAAGGTCTGCTGGAAGTTCATGTATTGTGCAATTAGAGATAAATCAGCAACACAAAGAAGCTATGCAGATGAATCGCTCGCAACGCCACCCAAATCCGAACAGTTTATAAGATGTATAAATATTTGGGGAAAAAAATATTTCCCATATCTTTGTGAGACCAGCCTTTCATTGTGTTGTAAAAGCATAGATCACACACACATAACAGGGTACTAATTCATGAGTGCGTGCTGCAGAAAAAAAAGGGGAAGGGGGAGGAATGGCCAAGGAAGTACAGGAAGAGAATATAAGTAGGCCCCCGTCCCTTTTCCTCTTTCCATCTGTCCCATTACGTTTGGCCGCGTTCCTCATAGGAAGACAGTTTGAGTCCATTTTCTCACTCAAGTAAACAGAGGAAGCTCCACATGGCTTTCCTGCCCTTTGAATACAGAAGACCCCCACCTCTTTCTGCTCGGCTTTTGGCATGCATGGATATCCTGAATACTCCCGTCAAACGCAAAACAGCCAGGCACGTTGTTGGCAGGCAGGTGTGTGTGTGTGTGTGTTGAGTGAGGTCTGAAGCAACAGGGTGTTTGATTTGATGGTCACTATGATATTTATGATAACGCCTGATAAAACCGGGTCGGACAGGATTTTGCGTCATATGTAATGTCCCAATATGATAATAAACTGGTAGATATTAGTTTCTGGAGTGTTTATGGGAAATTATCTGATTTATTAGCATGCTTTTTTTCTCCCCCCCCCACCTCCCCCCTCCCCCGACAGGAAGATGATTCGGACTGCGGAGGAGGGGCCTGCCTAAGCCCGTGCGTCTGGCCAATGCTGGGGCTCCAACTGCTGCTGCTGTGGCTCAGCACATCAGCGCAGACCTCATGACCCCGACACACACTCGCAGACACTCACATCATCTCATTTCACAAGAGGCCGTGAAGACACGCCGGTTATGCCATCCAGGATGTATGCAGATTCTTTTTCGGCAACGACAGTATCAGCGTTTTTTTTTTGTTTTTTTTCCCGAATACCAAAGGGTGCTCGTCCATTTTCAAAAATAGAGACACGTTTTCTGTGCTCAGCTGCACTCGTTTCCATGATGTACTCCTTAATCTTCTCCTATGGTGCAAGAGTTAAGAGCAAACCAAACCCTTTAATTCCGACTCGTTTGTTCCTCTTGGTTTGTTATTGAAGCTAAAGAGTTGCTGAGAATCACTCTAAGACTGTACGTTCACTGACAGCGTTGATTTGTGTAGTTGTCAATATCGTTTGTTGCTTATTATATTTATTGCGTATGAATCATTATGCTGTAATGATTGTTCGATTCAGCAACCCAGTGCAACTATGAAGAATATCCCCCCCTCTTTTTTTTCCCAAGTGTTTTTAAATGTACTGTACCTATCTATTAACCTTTTTTTCTTTTCTACTTAAAAAAACGACAAGCATTTCATAACTAGCTAGGTGTTGCATCGTAGCAGCATGTGCTCTGTATAGAGCTAAAAGACAACACCGATTCTCTCGACACCAAAGCTCCACAACAGTATCAAGGACCACAGATACACTCAAACCCACCACGGAGAGTCCGGTGGGTCGTTTATTTTGAGAAATTCCTCAGACGTGGATGTACATCAGTGTTCATGGTAGAGTTTAGGTACATAGATACTTTTAGACGTTTTCGCCGAGAGTCAAGTGAGGTCAGAGGGCATTGAAGTCAAAGTCTGTTGAGATATCACAGTGTCGGATGTGCTTGTTCTTGGTCTGGCAGCCTCGGTTGTCCTTAATCCGATGCATCAAATCCCCAGTGCCTACATCGTAGCTCAAACAGTCAAATCAGTGCATCGGAGTTGTAGTCTTACCACTATGCTGAGGCTCGCTCGTATGGCGGAGAGGGAATCGCCACAATATATTGGAAAATGGGCCAAATCTGCTGCTCTTATTTGAATTTATCTGGCCCAGACAAAGGAGGAAAAAAAAAAAGTAATGATGGGAGAGTAGGGGAGAGAAATACAGAAATGAACAGATTTGAGCTTGTGTTGTGTTCTGACATCTCTCTTTTATTAATCCCGTTTGTGTTCCCTTTCTGGATCACCAGACTCAGGAGCCAAGATGACTTGTGAATGAGATCAGCATATCAAAACGACTGTTTCTTTGTTTTATTTTTGCTTTATTTCTCTCGTATTTTGATTTCTTTTTTAAACCATCTAGCTGTTCTCCTTAATGCTCGTTTTCCTCTTTGTGTTGCTCTATAAAGTGCTGTGAAGCAGACGCTGAGGGCTCGGCGTCGCAAACCGCTGCAATGTTATGGGATGAGCTTGTTTCCGTGTTTGTCTGAGCCCACGGTCAGCATCAGGGCCTGCTGGAGAGAACCTGTTTTCTTTCTTTTTTTTTTTGGTAAATTTTGAGATAAACCACTGATGAGTTTGCATCGCCTTATCTCACCACGGATCCGAGACCACACAGCGCATGCCTTCAGAGTTTGTTTTCAGCTGAGTTGCGTTCTCTCCACCTCGCCTTCATGGTGAGCTGCTGGCGTTCAGGTTATGCCTGTGTATCGAAGTCGCGTGTTGACTCGTGTTTTAAAAACCCCTGGGGGTCCCATGTCTATGTGTGGGCATGTATGTGTCCCCTCTCTCCCCTTCCCCGATATCTGATTGTGCTTTAATACTGTACATGAATTACTCTTTTGTGGAACTTGACTAGCCTGAATAAATTTTGTATACATTTGTACACTAATACTATTTACTGTATAAAAGAGAAAATGATAGAAAAGAAAAAAATGTTTATAATATGGTGTTGATTATTGTGCAAATTATAATATATTCACAATAAAAGTGTTGTATTGTTATGACCTGAGCTTCTCTAACCCCCTTTTTTATAACTCCATCACATCTGGCCTTTGTTTTGGCTCTACTTGAGGCACTCAGAGTGAAACATCTGCATCTCTATTCGTCTGTGCCCATATTTGTGTTCGTTTAACACCTTCTACAATAACATCAGGGAGAACAGCTGTGTGTCAAACAGGCCAGCACATTCAGATAATTTTATTAGAGTTTACTTTACTTTACATTATCCACCATTATTTTTGTTTTTTTCTTTCTCACTACTCTACACTACTGATTTGTTTTTGGGTGTGGTGGAATCGCACTGTTATTCACACACCCTTGGATGTACTTAAAACCAGCTGCACATCAGCTAAAAAATGGATCCTTGGGGGGGTTAACTCACCATTTAAAGTCACTCATTCATATATTTGATTTTGTAACCCACGTAGATTAATATACAAGCCACCCGTGAGAATTTTGAGAAAAAGAAAAGGCATGAACTACAGTATATAGTTCCTGTTTGTTGTTCTTCCTCCTCCATGCCGCAGTGCAAACACATGCATTTTCTCAGCACTGAGTGAGAAGGGCGACAGAAGTGGGGAAAAAAATGTAACTGTATTTGTGGTGACACGCGGCATATTGTGCTCTGGTGGCCTCCTGGCGGAATAATCATCCCTGTGTTTCTAATTTTGAGACGACTCCAGGAGCGTTATCGACACTGACAGCTCTGCCATCTCCGGCGGCTCGGCGGCCGCGTGCTCCCACCACCGCAGCTAAAGAGCTGCACGTACATATGCAATCTTCACTTGATGGTGTTTTTGTTTATCCGATGGTAATCTAAGAATCAATACGGCCACAGCATGGAGTGGAGGGAATCTTAAAAAAAAACGGTTTGTTTTCCTTGGAGACACGTCAAACTGGGAGGTCTCGCTGTTTGCTATATAATGATAATCTAGAAGGGAGGCTGTAAGGGGATACTCTTGTAAATGGGGACGGGGTCGTAGCCTTTAACATGCCTCGCTAAGAAGTTACAGACACAGAAAAGAGCAGGGACAAGTTCGACAGCTCTTTTTCATTTATAATTTCAAATCTGCGGCAACAATAGAAATGCAGCTGGCATTTTTTTCTCT
>CAESWR010000120.1:93533-106215 GCA_903171835.1 Mullus surmuletus | reverse complement strand
AAGGAGGGATGGGATGCCGTCTTTCTCCCCAGCTACACATGTGGCGTCCCATCGGGTTATCACAAGTCAGGGCAGTGGAGATAATGACTTTTTATTTTGATAAACAGCCAACGCTCATTTGGAAGAAAATGACTGGAAGGGTTTTCTCCAGGAATTAGTCGGTTCTAATTGGAAACATGCACACAGACGTGCATTCGTGGCGTGCGCAGGCACCCGTACACACACAGCGAGTGTTGTAAAATGTGCTCTGTCATGATGGCCGTGGACTCGCTCACATCTGTTTCTAATCGGGCCGCTCTCGTGTTGTTTACAGTAGACGGTGTCGACCACTCACCATGTAAGCGATGGTGCCTTCACTGAATCAAAGACATCCGATTCATCAGTCTCAGCTTCAAGTGTGTCTATAGTACCTCAAATAAGTGTTAACAGTTATAAAAGTGACATGAAGTGTATTCAATTTGATGGGAGTGAAAATCACTGATTCAGCAGCATCATTATTGCCTGTTTAATCCTGTACTTCTCTGTGTGTTTGTGAATGCTTGCGTGTGTGTGTGTATGTGTGTGTGTGTGTGGCTCTCTGCCATACAGTTGAGTGTATGACCTGTAATGGGGAGGATTATCGGGGACCCATGGACCACACAGAGAGCGGGAAGGAATGCCAGCGCTGGGACCTGGACGAACCACACATACACCTGTACAACAGCGAGAGGTAACACGCACGTATGCACACTCACACACACACACACACACACACAGGCGCGATAATAATGTGAGCGCACGTGCATCTGCATCCTGCTACACTCTGCAATCACACTTCAGCCCACACACATACACTCTGATTGTAATGGCGAAAAGAATGAGAATTTTTCACGCAGTGATAAATCCATATAATTATGTCATATGGTTCTGGAGCCGAGATGATTTGGAGTCAGCCAGCATGCTTCTCCCCGAAGGAATGCTACCAGAGCACAGTGCAAATCTGTGTGTTTTCAGGGGTGGATTGCTGGGAAAACTCTTCCTTTTAGCTTAATTGGCTGAAATTCCCTTCAACTATCGATAGATTATAACCCTCTCCTAGATAGGCTTAAGCGCTTTTAGGGAGGCTGTATATTTTAGTATTCCGTGTCTATCTCGCCTCTGTTTACATGTTGCTGCATGTATCTGTGTCTACCCAGCGTTCCAGTTAGTCAGATGGCAGGTGGTCTGGATTAGTTGAGAATCGTTAACACATCCTTAATCATCCCAGTGTTTGTGTAAACGAGGTCCCAGACTGCTCGTAGCACTAATGTAATGAGAGGGTCCCACCGCCTCGTGTTGCATGCCTGGAGGCTGGAGGCCTGCAGGGGAATGGGACTCGGGGATGACTCACTGTGGAACACCTGTAGTGGCGCAGCCCATTATCTCCCCTCACTCCCCCGAGCTCTGAATGGATTCACAGATGGAGGCCATACAGCGATCTCTTCAGCTTTTCTGTGCTTCGGCGCCGCTATTATCGTGCCTCCAGAAGGATTCATCAAGAAAATGGAATTGATTAGATTTGTTGATTATTATTTCATGCTAAACTTCAAGGGTTAGTTCAGATTTTTCGACATGAAGCTGTATAAGATCCTCGCCATCAGTGTGGTTCATCAGCAGTGACTTTTCCCCCACTCGGTTACCGCTCCGTATTAACCTCCCCGTGAGAGGAGTTCTGGCCCGGTTTTGGTGTTGCAGAAAGTAGTTCCGGGCAGTTTCTAGGGTCACGGAGATAAAGCGTTCTGCTTCAGTAAACAATATGTGTTCAAAAGAGTAATCCTTTTGCGTCACGAATTCTTGGCTGCAAAAAAGTCAGACATCGCAATCACTCTGCACTATTTTCCTTCCCGTCGTATCACTGCGCGGACCTTTCCATCAGCAGAAGGAGGCAGAAGGAGAACGCTGCGACGCGAGAGAAGATGCCGCACAGTGGTCTCCTTCCGAGCATGTAGACAAGCGTGCTCTTAATCCGTGCCCTGATTGGATACGCCCTTTGTGTTAGGTATCCCGACAAGGGCCTGGATGATAACTACTGCCGCAACCCAGATGGACGCCACAGACCCTGGTGCTTCACAACGGACCCAAGCACAGTCTGGGAGTACTGCGACATCAAAGTTTGCGGTGAGCCTGCATAGATGTTTTGTTTGTTTATGCGCATGTGTGGTGAATGCATTAGTATTTGTTGCACACACACACACACACACAAACGGTTTCTCCCTTTAAACTAGGCCCTCTGTTATGTCCTCTCTAATAGCCGGGATGTTTATTTTTCTCCTGCGCCACCGGCCTGCTGTTTATTGTTCTATGCCAGCTCATACGTGCGGCGGTCGGAGCGTCGAGGGCTCGGTTACCGCTCCGTATTAACCTCCTTGTGCGAGCGTAGACAAAACACCGAGGTCGTCCACACTTAAGTAGATTGCTTACATTACACCCTCTACCAAGGATAAACAGCGGGATTTGCATGGAGAAGTGCGCGATACCTTATTAAGCTTTGTTTCTGTGTGTGTAGTGGGTCCGTGGATGTTGCATGCGCTTAAGTGACCCCGTAATCAGACGACAACATAAAACAGAGAGCACTCGCATTACTGTCGGGCTCAGCTTCTTTCTGCCGGCCTCTTTGCCTGCTAGAATCATCAGCAGTCCTGGCACAATGTTTACTAGATGGCACTCCTCCATGTGGACCCAGTGATTCACTGCACCCCACCACCACCCCCCCACCCAAAGCTTTTTCCCTCTAAAATTGTCTCCCACCCCCCTGTACTCTCGTCGTCTCTCTCGCTCCCTTTCTGTCTCTCACTCCCCCTCTCTCTGATATGGAAGTTTGTTGGGAACAGACCAAGTTTACGACCCAGTTAGTCTTAATCAAAACAAGGCAGCAGGGAGAGAGAGCAAGAGACCGAGAGACAAAGTGTTCTTTTGTCAGAGCCGGCTCTTTTGTTTGCCACCACGGTTGGAGCTGAACTATTTTTAGACATCTTACACGGGCTGAAATTGTAGGTTTGGATTTTTCAAAGATCTGTGGCGTCACGCATGTATGTCTAATGAGAGGGTCGATTAATTCACGTCGCTGGACCAAATATAGAGGAGAGTGGAGCAGAGGAAATTTACTGCCTTGTTTTCCCATTTTGGCCATATTTGCCTCATTAAACTGTGTCCTCTAAACCCATAGAGGGAGCTGCAGTATTCTATTCAAAGTAGGTGGCCAAGAGACTGCACAGTTATCTATTCATCAAAGTTTACAACATAGTGGTAAAAAAACGGTACTTGCTGTCACCTAACTCCATTTAAAATCAGTGTAAACCGTTAAATAGCACACTATATTGCGGTTACAATCAAGCACAATGATTTTTTTTTTTTAATTTGAGTATCGCACAATAATAGATTGCAAGATTCTTCAAATCTACACCGACGCAGACTCTGGGTGTAGCTATTGGATGGACCAGATTGATAATTTGTCAAAAAAACGATAAGAAAATATTCACAGTGTGACGTTATGACAAGAATCTAGGCCACAATGTGTTGTGCAAGAATATAATAATTGTAAATTATAAGTGGCAGGAGAAGGAAAAAAAACAATTTAAAAAACACAACCGTGGGGTGTGTCGGGTGTCTATTATTTTTATAATCCGGTTCACGGAGGTTTCAGCGAGTGCACCGCCACAGTTCATGTAAAGTTTGCCCCTCCCTCTCAGAGTCCTCTCATCTCTAGTTCTCACACGCACTTTTATCTCGCCATCAACTTTCCAATCAGATATGGCTGTTATCCATTTATTTGCCCTTTTCTGCGCAAATTGCAGTACAAATTAGCAAAGCAAACTGTTTTTGATGGATATCTCCGTCTATTTCAGTACAATAACATGTGACAGTTTGTGTTAATGTGGAATTTGGGGGTTTCCTAGAGAGAGACCCAACCCTTTATTTAGTCTGTATGCAGTTTTTCAGTCTGCCTCTGTAGGTGTAGCACTCAGTTTATCATTACATCAAGGGATTGCAGCCTGAGTAGATTGCAGTGATTTGAAATAACAAATTGCACTATGCCATATTTTGCTTTCACAGAAACCCCTCCTAAAAGTAACGTGCTGGAAACAACAGAGTGCTACGAGGGCAGAGGAGAGGGCTACAGGGGGACGGTAGACTTGACGCCCACCGGCCTCACCTGCCAACGCTGGGACTCTCAGTATCCCCACAACCACACGTTCCTACCTCAGGCCTACCCGTGCAAGTGAGTCACACAGCCGTCAGCTCGCTCACACACACACACACACACACACGTGCATGCGCACACACTCGCCCGCCTGCGCTCGTATCGGCGCAGATTGCCAGATAAGCCTCTCCGCATTTTCCAGGGACCTGCGAGAGAATTATTGCCGGAATCCAGATGGCCAAGAACTCCCGTGGTGCTTCACGACGGACCCCAGGGTCCCCACGATGTTCTGCACCGGGATCTCTCAGTGCGGCGCCCAAAACAAGCCCATCACTGGTGAGAGACGGCACATCTAAATTTGACTTTCAGAGATTGTTTTCACATTTGCCGAAGAGAAATGCATGTTTTTTTTTTTTGTTTCATATCTCTAAATATGAGAGCCTTTAACCACATATATTAGATTGTAGCCATGTTTGCTCCATCCCTGCGGACATCGGCAGCCCTATAGGACTGTGGGAAGGACTGACCACCACGCCTAACATAAACAAATTCTGACAGCCGCTCAGGATTGTCAGGTCTCGCCGGACAGTGAGAGATGGAGTGAGAGGATTAGTGCTGGATGGGAATCTTTCTGGGGTAGCGAGACGTTTGGAGGGGAAAGATGTAGGACGTACGGCAGAGTACAAGAATTCAAATTTCCCCAGGGGATCTCGGGGGGTATTTCTTAGAGATGCATGGCCTCGCTTTGGGATTATAAAACTTTCTGAGGTTGCGTAGCGGTTTACCCTCAAGGTTTGGAAACATTTTCGATAGAAATGAGTTGCATTGGTGACAGAAATCAGTAATGTTTTTTTGTAAGCATCATTTGTGTATTGATTTTGTACTTGATCTCAATGCGCATCGACTTTTGTTGCAGTCATACAGCTTTTATAGAAGCAATGTTGATTTTATGTGCGGTGTTTATAGCCTCAAAATAATGAATGCCTGTCTCATTTAATCTCCGTCCCTTTTTTTCCTGATGTTTAGACTGCTACGAAAGCTTTGGAGAAACTTACCAAGGGGAGCAGTCGAAGACTAGATCAAACCTGCCCTGTGCTCCCTGGAGGGATCACAGCAACAGGTCAGCCCACTGGATCCCCGCTACTTTCTAACCTAATAAATTTCCCCAGGCTGCACCGTGATGCACAAACCAGAACTGCGCCGTAAATAAACCGCAGACAAGCGCCTTGTTGCCTAAAATAGAGATCAAGATGACATACGGCGCTTGTGCGCATGAACCCATCGTGTCTGACAGTTACCGACTCGGATCAAAGCAGAAACAAAAGAGGAAAACAAATAGGAAAACAGAAAATCGGGGGGGAAAAAAGGCCGTCTGGGAAGTTTCTGACGTGCAAATACCGCGATGGCAGTTTTCGAGAACCATGTGTGAACCTGAGATGAGGTGACTCGAACAGGGAGGCGCCCCGTTATTAACCTCCAGTTAAGTCCTATTGTTGTTAGCGGATCAAGTCGGGTCTCGCGTCTCTCCCTCCGAGCAGAAAACAGCTCCTGCGGGTGCCGTGACCAACCTCTCCACAATGCCTAATGGCCGGCAAAGTGTTTCCCTGAAGATGACCTAACTCAGCAAGAATGACTCCCTGTGATAACTTGACTGGGGGATATACACTTCACTCCTGACCCTTGACCCTAAGCCCCCTGCTTTGTAAGGAACACTTCAAAGCCAATCGTCTCCACCGCCTGGCTCCCGCCCAGGGGTCGAAAGTAAGGGTTAAGGAGTCACGGTGAGAGTTGGCCGCGAGAAGCACAACAAACCCCGGATTGCTGCGATTCTGTTAGCGTCTGCCGTTTCTATTACAATTCTATTTCTCGCCGGCACAGAGGAATTCAGTGTGGGAAAGAATTCGGTTTGTGGTCTTTAAACTCTTACGAGAATACCCTCATATGTGGGATATGTCTGCATTAGATATGTGAGTGTAGGTGGGTGCATAGTGTCTCAGTGAGTAATTCCTCTGCAGATCACCTCCTTATCTCGTCCTGAGGGAGAGAGCCTACACAGCTGTGTAGTTTGACCGCCCAGATTCTATCAAGCTAAATTTGTCCAGCTTTTAACAATAGTTATAAATCACGGGGAATTTCTTCTTTCCTTTCAACAGAAGTTATCTTTTCCAGTGGAAACAAAAAACCCTCCCTTTGTTTTGAAAATTGTCTGGGTTCTCTTCGTGGAGTGCCGATGAAAGATTAGTTAGTGGATTTGTGTGTGTTTGTATGTTTGCACAGCGGCGAGAGGGGCATGCTGACGGCCGGCCTGGAGGGAAGCTACTGCCGCAACCCCGATAAAGACAAACACGGGCTGTGGTGCTACACCAACAACTCGGCCATACCTTGGGACTACTGCAACGTAAAGCCATGTGAGTGCACAGGCGTGTGTGTGTGTGTGTGTGTCCAACATATTCACAGAAAGCGCACGTACCCGCAGACACAGTCAAGGAAAACATTGTGGACAAGAGTGTGAAATTGAAAGTTTGTTGGAGTTGTGCTGACAGAGCTGCTGTACTGTAGATTTGTTTGCTGTCTGTCTAGTTTCTGTCTTTGTCTTGTGCACGCACGCGCGCACGGACGCGCGCGCGCACACACGCACACTATTTGCAGTGTATATCTGTCAACACTCACTGGCCAGTAACATGTGTCTGAGAAGATTCACAACTCAACAGCACATTCACAGCGGCCTCATAGAGAGAAACTACGACATGTTACAACTGCATGCAAAATACTTCTACTCTTAAGTTACTCATAATACTCATGTGTTTTTATTTATGTTTTTGTCAGAACAGTCATTTTTTTCAGAATTTAGACATCTAAAAAATGACATAATAAGAACACTAATAATCAACATTATTGTAGATTCTAGTCATAATAGTAGTTATTTTGGGGGCACTTTCACATAGAACCGATTTATAAACAGTATATAGAGCATATTTTCAGATACAGAGACCAAACAAATCCCCCTTAGAAGACATAAGATGACAGCGGTGAGGAAGAACTCCCATTTACTGAAGAAACAGAAGAAGAATTGGCAGTCAGTCGTTGAGAAAACAATAGAAGGTGACGACAGGCGGAGAGCAAAAACAGAAAAATACCAAAACCTCGAACCCACATAATAATAATCTGAAAATAGAGCTGTGCGATGCATCCAATTCACACTTTATCAAACAAAAAGCCTGTAAATCCGACAGATGAGACGAATCAAAGGACCCCGCTGACCAAAGCTGAACACCCTCCACGAAATTTACACTCCTGTGTGCGGTCTCCTCTTATCTTGTATCACATAATACTCCCTGATCCCTTGTTTGTCTGCGCTGCTCTCTGCAGGTGACGCTTCGCAGAACACCATTCCTCTAGGTGAGTGTCTCTGTCAGCTCGTCTTCCTGTCTGTGTTTGTGGGGAGCTCAGCCGATGATCTGTGTTTGATAGCAGCCCGGGCAAGTAGCGGGGGGTTTCTGCGGAATCTGATGGGACTCCTTTACATGTTTTTTTTACGGCGCGTGACGGCATCTGTTTCTAGTGTGGTTTGTGTGTGTGTGTGTGTGTGTGTTTCTCTGGGATTTGTCTGCGCATAATAACTTACGAAAGAAGCAGCAAACCCTTTGTTTTCTTGAGATATAGGTTCAATTTTCTCTTGTGCGTTATGTGGACGTAGTCAATAATTACTGTAATTAATGGGCTATTAACATGTTCTATATACAATGATTATTCTAGTGGTTCATTAAGCAGCTAAAGTGGCAATCGAGATCATGTAAACAATATATCTCTACTAACTGTGTGAAGAGTGATTTATAGTAACCTTTGTGTTAGTCATCAAAGGGCCGTTTTTTTAAGTAGGTGTGTGTGCGTCTGCTTTTCTAGGTGAGCTGTCGTCCGTTGGGTGTTTCGTCCATAAGAGGACCAGAATCGTGGGAGGAGGTCCAGTCAGCATATCCAACGGCAGCTGGATGGTCAGCATACAGAGAGGGTACGGCGGCACGTTCTATATCTCACCTGATTTTCCTTATTTTTGCCCCCGAGACCACCTTTTGTTTTTCAGCTGCAGGTTAAACAGCTGAAGGTCGCACATGTTAACGTGATGTTCATAGTTTTAGAGTCAAAGCAGCATTGACTCCGATGAGGCCTTTGTTGAACTGTGCAAAAGTATGATGTTTAATTACTGGTAGCCTTTCCTGAGAATTATGATTCCAACTTTGAGTATTGGAATGGCCCTTCAAGTTAAAATTCCCAGATAGCTTTTTTTGTTTGATTTTTTTAGTGCACTGTAAAGTACAGCAATAAAACGTAATCCTCACCATAACCTCTCTGAAATGTACAGTGCTCAATATTTTGAGGGTGTTTCATAAAGTGGTGATTTAGTTTTCTTTTGCACTGTGTCCTCCTCCTCCTCCCATACATTTTTGGGAAGAAAAAAACCCACTTTGAATCGCCAGATTTTAAGAGTGGACAGAGTTCTCTTTATGAATCCCACAGCTGTTGTGATTTAGAATTGCCAATGATGTGTCGTGTTTTTTTTCTTTTCTTTTTTCAGGTCGATGCACTGGTGCGGCGGTTCGCTTATACGAGATGAGTGGGTGCTTACGGACAGACAGTGCTTCTCATCATGGTAGTCTCGTGTTTTACTTTTATTTTTTTCTGGTCATCTGTATTAAATAATCACTATTCTGCTCAGTTTATACATTTCTGGATGTTCTAGAAGAGCTGCTACTGTCCTGGTCCGGATCTGTCTGAACTCGCTGCTTCGTGGAAAGTAATAAATATGATGTATTTTACTTTGCTCTGTATCTTTCCAGTGTTCCCGACCTCAGCGAGTATCGGGTGTGGCTGGGGGTCTCTGATATTCAAGAGGGTGCTTCTGACTGGTCCAAAAGACAGGAAGTTAGCATTGCTCATGTGATATGTGGCCCCGAGGGTTCCAGTTTAGCCCTCATACGGCTGTCCAAGTGAGTAGCCAAAACAGTCCAGAAGGATATCATATATGTGCGTGCGTGCAGGAGATGTTGATCATTTAATGCTTTCTGTCTTCGCTTAACATGTCCAGACCCGCACTTCCTGCAGACAACATCCATACCATTCAGCTGCCTGTGGCCGGGTGCGCCATCCCAAATGGAACAATATGTAAAATGTATGGATGGGGAGAGACCAAAGGTAGCTGTGTTCCATATTTCATTTTCACTACAGCTGTTGTATACATATCTAGTTCTCGGGCCTCCGGGGTTTTCGATACATTGCATTCATATTGCGTTCCCCCCCTGCAGCAGTCCTGCATGATTCTGTTTCCTTTTTAAATCATAAGGTGAGGGTGCAAAGGTATAGTCTGGTATCACAGCCATCTCTTAAATAATTGGTTATTCTATACCGGAGGCCATATGTTTCTCAACTTTAGGCCAGCATGGCTTGTTGGGTGGCTCGACAGACAAATGAGATCAGAAGAGATTGATATTTTTAATAAAAGTTAAAGTGTCGTGATTTCTGCATAAACCATTTAGCCCGTTCCTGAAAACAGGAATATGATTAAATATGATACACTGCAGTTTTATGTTAATGTTATTTTACAAATCATGCAAAAAAATAAATGGGTTTTAGAGTTCTGCACTGAATAAAAGGGCTACCTACTCTTTCAGGCACTGGGCACGATGATGTGCTGAAGTCCGTCGACCTTCCCATCGTCAGTAACGACCGGTGCAGAGAGATGCACCGAGGGAGCCTCCACATCACCAACACCAAGATCTGTGCAGGAGGCAAAAGGAACGAGGGGGTCTGTGAGGTAAAAATGTAATTCTGCTCATTCTTAGGGGGCAATCTCTGAAATGTGAGGCCAGATAATGATTCCAGTGATCAGGGAAGATCGTCTGTACGAATTAAATGGCCCTTTCATTCCTCGCTACTGTAGAAGAACAGGTCTTTAGACCTTTGGATGAAGTAATTGTTCCCTGTGTGAATTTATGAAGATATTAGAGCTTTGGTTCAACATTATGCTTCCAAAGCTCAGTTTGATCTAAATCTCAAACAAATGTTCTTTGAATCCGCGAGCTTAGTTTTTAGTCTGATGTAAATAGAGCAGCTGGGGACTGTTGCACCAAATTTCATCAGCGATCAAAGCCTCAGTTTTGTGGTTTCTAGCTTCGGAGTAGAGCTGTCCGTATTCACAAATACCACTGGTGCTGTCTGTCACCCAGAGCCTAGAAATATATTTTGTTTTCATTTAACCCTGTCAGAAATGCAAACAGCGCCATTTCTCAACCCTCTGCCGGCGCTCTGAAAAATGTGTTACCTATCTATTTCTCCTCCTGCAGAGGGATTACGGCGGCCCCCTTGTGTGTCAGGATGGCGAGATCAAGGTCATAGTGGGAGTGAGCGTCCACGGCAGGGGCTGCGCTCGGGCCAACCAGCCGGGCATCTTCATCAACGTGCCCTTCTACACGCAGTGGATCCACAAGGTCTTCAAATACTACCCCAACCCGGAGAGCGTCTAGAGACCCGACACGGAGGGGGGGAAAAAGTAAACAGGCAACTACATAAAACCTCCAACTGAGCACTCAGGACACCTGGTTTCTGAAATCCCCCCGCAGAGCTGTGAGGAACAACCCTTTTCATAGAGGAATGAATAAGGAGGCAGCAAAATGAAGGAATTGACTGATTGTGAGAGTAACTGATTGGGAAGAATGTGTGTAGGCGACGAGAGGAAGCAGACAATAATACAGAAGGGAAGCAGTGTTAATTGAATGTAAAAGTGACTTTTTGAGTCCAGAAACTAGGTTAACAATAATCTAAATGTCACCATAGCCCGTGATTTTACAGTGGTAGCAAGCTGTGGTACCAGTGTAAAACAAAAGAAGACAAAAAAAAAAGAAAGCGTGGTATGTGTGCATGTGAATACTCTTAATTCCTGGCATTACTTGAACGTTTTAACACCAAAGTGCAGTGGTTCGGCGGCTCCCTCTGTAGAGTACATTAATGGGCCACTTAGAAAACTATCCAGTGGTAGGGCAACGACAAGGACTCTTTAAACAAGCCCCATTCATCTCCACAGGGCTCGGATGAAGTGGTCCTTACTGTACATAGTATTTTAATGAGTGTATTTGTGACACTCTAAAGGTAATTTGGGTCTTATAGATCCATGACAAGAGAAATGAATGTCAAAGTAGGCAGATAAATCTTTGTACAGTGTATTAATGACTGCTTTTCTATCATGTTTCTGTCTAAAATCAATGTCAGCTGTATGGGAAACACCAATATATATTCACTTGCAGTATTTTATCATGAAGCCACTGACTGTAAATATGAAGATTGCCTTTGTGTTCTGCAAAAAGATGGCAGGCTAGCTTGTATAGGTTTTGCAAAAAAAAGAAAAAAAAGCAGAAAATGTAACATTCATGTGTACGCTCCAACTCCCCCCCACGCAGACTGTGTTATTTCCTTCCACACGTCTGTCATTGTGTTTTTGTACCTTACACTGCAGCACTGTCTGTATGCAAAGAGAAAACCACAGAGGGAACGTGCGCGTGTGGGTATGAGAGTGTGTGTATATTTGTGCTATCCTGTCCCCCACATTCAGACCTTGGCAGGTCTCCAATTCCCATCCACTCTGGATATTAGCGTCACAAAGTCTGTCACTTCAAACTCCGTCAGTGGAGGGGGAGAAAAAAAGAAGGTCTTTGTAACTGCATTGTGTGTAATGGATGCTTCGCTGAGATGACTGAATGGCCGTAGAAACAAATTAACACTCCCCCTTTTTACGAGTGCGAATGACTGAGATGGCTTCGTATTAGAACTATATTGTGTTTGTATGAGAGCGATTGGATGGTTCACCGAGTGTGTGTATGTGTGTGTGTGAATGTGCATGCTCTGAAAGATGCTGCAAGCTGCTATATCCCTAGATTGTACATGATTGCCTAATGTTTTCTGCATAATATGCATTCACAGTATCATCTTAACCAATATGTTAAATGTGAATTCCAATTCCAGCTAGTATTTGAAATATTTTAATACACATGTCACTATATTAAATGTTTTTCTTAATCTACTGTGCCGTTTTGTGTTATTAGCATCACACTCCTCGGTTTATTTTCCCTACTGGAGTGTTCTGAATGCAAATGTATGTTCTCTTGCTTGCTGTATAATTAAGCCAAGGCTGTTATGCTGTCTTACCAGAAGATGGCACCACAGCAGCATAGAGGCTTTAAATGTGTTGGTAATTTAATTTAACTCTCTCTGTCACACACACACACGCATATTCCCACACTTATGGTCACGCTCTCATCCAGGCACATGCGGCAGGACACACATACCGTGCCGACACACGCACACACACCTCAGCCTTGTAGCTGTTCTGCATCAAATACCGTAACAGAATGGTGAATTGTGCTATCGCCCCGCTCAGAGTTTAATAGACGTGGAGTGAGGGAGAGATATGCCGGGGAATAAGAGTGTGGGAATGCATGCGTGTTAGTGCGTGTGCATGTGTGTGTGTGTGTGTGG
>CAESWR010000120.1:66795-83977 GCA_903171835.1 Mullus surmuletus | reverse complement strand
AAAAAAAAAAAAAAAAAAAAAAGCACTAACTTCTTGACCCAGGTATTCTAACATCTAACTGACGCCCCCTGGAGGCGATTCTACAACCCCACCTACAAGGCCAATACAGAATGTCTTGTTTGCCAATTGCCTAGGAGACACCCAAGGGTGAGTTACACCCAAGGGAACAATCCCTACCCTACCCCGGAGGTGAACCGGGTTCTTTCGCATTGTGGTCAGCGGCATTAACCACTGGGCTACCAGCCCGAGGCACTCAACATCTCCACGCTCGTCCGATATAAAGGTCAAAATCCACCAAGAATAACCAGAAAAAAACAAACTTAGAAACATTTTAAACTTTATACATCAAATGCACTAAACAAACAAGGTAAAGGGTTAGGGTACCCAGAATGCTCACACCTCAAGCCACTGCACCTTCACACTCTCAAAGCCTTTGATTCTCCTATTTAAGGCTCTTTCTGGCTCAGGCTCTTGAAAACAGTAAACACTAAGCAGTTCAGGGATTTGAACCCCCCACCACAGCTACGCAGCACTCCCAGACCAATGTCCTAACCACTACACCAACATCGCAGCGCTTTAAAAGCTTTGTTTCTCCTATTTAACTCTCTCCCTGGGTCAAACTCTTGAAAATGGTAAAAAGTGGTCAGTGCTGGGATTTGAACACAGCACCATACCTAGACACACCACACTCACACCAGTGTGCACAAACATGTTGTGCACAAACATTATGTTCAATCTTGCAGGTGGACGTGTACATTTTCAATATAGTAGATTCTCTCTAAGCATATAATTAGACTGAATAAGGCCGGCCAAGTCCTGTTTTATATTCATTTGAAAATCCAATTTTTAATTTTATCACGGCTTAACTCTGGCTCCCATTGTTGATTGAGCTCGTGGGACCTGTAATGGCTTACCTCTGTTGTGGAAACACAGCCATGTTTAGAAAAGCTACCTTGTGTCCAAAAAGACTCTCCTCCGAATATCTGGATTTACAAAATCGTGGCAAAAAAGAAAGTATTAGCGAGGTGCTTTATCTTTGCTGAGCAACTGCTTTGCAAACATCCCGGAGAAAGGCAGTTAATCCCCGACTGTTCAAGTGAAGCTGCTAACAAATCGCCATTGTATTCCCAGCGGTCAGCAGCCAGGGTGAATACATATGATACTCCAGATGTATGCTTGTATTTGCCGTAACGCCTGCTCAAATAATGTGTTTATTTATGAGTACAACCGGGAATTACAAGCTTGGTTTTGGGCTGTAACTCCACCGGTGGACAAAGAATTGTGGTGGTCACAGTCTGATAATTTATTCTCAGTAAACCTTGCCTAAACTTCAATTTGCATATATTTTTTCACAATATCTCAAGGTCTGGATCAATGGGTGCATTAAATCAGTGGCTGTAGCAATGACTGTGCTGGCATTAATCATTAGCTATGCATTTTGTGGTCCTGGAAGGCACTACGACAGACTAAGAGACAGACAGACGCAAAAAAAAAAGAAAAGACTGACAGACAGGAATACGCACAGAAGGGTGAATCATCCAAAGGGGCTTGGGGACATTAAACAGCATAGTCTGGGAGATCACTGAAGTCTCAAAGTGACAACCAGCTCCCAAGTTTATGCCCAGAAGTCTTTTTCCACATCAAAAAAAACAACTTTCCATATGGAAAACTTGATGCATTTTTGATTTGATGCTGATGAGATTCTCCATGACTGATGTGCGGTGGTGAAAAAATTGATATAGTGGCAGAAAATAAGCACACGGGACATTAGCATACACAGAGCACTGCACGGGAAAACACCCAGTATATCAAAATGTATATGTTGTCTGACAGCTTTTTCTCTCGCTCTTTGTTTTTTGCACTTTCCAACACACAGCCACAAAATATTTCAGCACATTTGTACGCGCCGGTTATTGTTACTCCAGCCATGTCCGTCATGTAGTACAAGCTTTGGTACAAGGATTTTCCCCCTACTGCTTTATTCTGCATAATCCCATCCATTATGCAATCAAATTCATTGTGGAATGAAATGATTGGCTCTTCCACCTTTGTTTTCGCCCACCGTTCCCTCTGATGGTCTTTCTCCCTCTTTTCCCTTTCACCTTGCCGCTATCTATCCAAGTCTTTTTTTATCAGAGACGCGGGGTTGTTTTATCTGGGTAAAGTACACCACAGTGCAGTAATATCTCCTGAGACAGCCAGAGAGCTGATAGGTATCACTCTACAAACAGGCTGTTCCTCCCAGGACTCTACACAGAGATAATGTGCCACCTTCTCGTCCTCCTATTTTCCTCTTCTGTCGGTCTCTGTCTTTTGACTCTGTCTCGGGTCTCAGACAGTCTTGCGCCCCCCGCCCCCCCATGTCTGTCTGCATCTCTCTCTGCCTCTCTGTGTGCATCTTTGCCTCCCTGTCTTTCTCTTTCCATCTATCTCTCTCCGTCAGGATGATCTCATGGGGATAGAGGTGTGTTACCTCTCCCTGTAGGAGATTCTGCAGATATTAGCCTTCTGTGTTCTCTCTAACCCAGGATGGAATTAGAAGCGCCACCCCCCTGCGTAAGAGATACTTTAATGCTATATTCAGGTGCGGCAACACTGGTGCGGGTATCGGTGCATTTGCGTGCACCCGTGTCAGGTGCCAGCTGCCCCACTGAGTGTGTGTGTGTCTAGTGCGTCACCCTACTTTCTGCGGCCCGGGCTCCTGGTGGTGTTTGGCATATGGTAACCATGGGATACAGGCTGCAGATAAGGCGATGTATGCCACCAACGATATCCTTTTGACGTCAAAGTCCTCTCCTCTCCTCTCTCCTCTCCTCTCCTCTCCTCTCCTCCCAGCTAGAGCACAGAACGTTGATATACGGCATATCTGGGAATATATATGTAACCCTCTGAAATATGCAAATACATGCTCTCGCTTGACACTTTTACACGCTAATCGTTCTGTTTAGATAAGGTCAGAGTGCCGGCCCGGCGCCGCGCTTTGAATCGGCTCACGGCAAAACAGAGTAATTTGTGTTCCGCTTATTTATTGAGCGGTTGCAAAGAACCCGCTTCCTGTTGTTCCCTTTTTCTCGTCTCAACTCTCCCCTTTTTTGCTTTGGTTTTGGCTCGAACCGTTAAGCCTTGTGAATAATGCTGGCCGGTGACCTCCGGACATCAGAAGAAGGAAAAAAAATGGAAGACAAGCGCTCAGTAACAAGGGTGCCTCTTCCTTTACAACGCTGCAAGACCATTTTGCGTTGACAGGGATGACTCTTTGCTGGTGCTAAAAGACCGAAAGGGTAGAAGAAAGACGAGAACAATGCTGCCGGGCCTCATGGCCACACAGCTACATCTCCGACCAAAGCAAATGGGACAAGCTATGGATTCAACTGCTCCAAGCCATTATACACCTTGTCTATCTCCGCAGCCTCAGCAAAAACGTGCTGAATGATTTCAGCTGTTAATATGATAATCAATTATACATGTGTCAGAACTAATGGCCCCAGCCAACACAAAAGGACATCAATGTTGAACCGAAAGACCAAAGGAATTATTAGAGGAAGCATTATTTCCCAAGGATACGAGAGAGGATTAAACTTCAGGGCTTTTGGGAGGCCGGAATTGTTTTTCGTCTCCCTGGGGTTATCTCAGGTAACAACTATTCAAGTATTATTAAAGGGCTAAAAATGGCTCATACAGTTATAGCAACCTGAATTCAAGTGCCAAGGGGTATTTGCCTTTGTGGGCGGTGTGTGTATGCGTCTGTGTGGATATGCCATGACTGTGCATGTGCCTTTGCATGCATGTGTGAAAATGCCCTTGGAGACTCGCGCTATGTGTGTGTCTGATGATGTGTGTGCTGACGGAGGCAGTTGGAGGCTGGGATATGTGTCTAGGAAGAAAGCAGGGTGAGAAGACCTCCTTAAATGTGCAGAGCTCTGCAGAAAACAACTTTGGCATTTGTGCTGGAGCACTGCAAATAAGCACCCGATAAGTAGGTCTATTTTGTCACTGCAAACACTGCATATATTCCACTGTGTTGAGCAGTATTTTTCGACGATAGTTTGTTTGTTGTGCATGCGGAATGAGCAATCTGCTCCGAGTGCGGTTCGTGTCTGTCACAGCACATGGTATCAAATCAAGTCTTTTTATCGCTCCCCCCGCAGTTTTTTTCCACAAGTTTTGCTAATCGTATTACTGCGGCACTTTTTTTTAATGTTTCACAAGGAGGACAGTAGCTGGCAGATATGTGCATAAGAACACAGCAGATGATTGTGTGTTTCAGCAGTGCCTCACTACAGGGCATGAGCGCAGAATGCTTCCCCCTTCGTGGAGATTGACCTCTTTCTTTTCGTCTTAGCTCCACTTACTCTTTCATCAGCCTCCGCCTCCATCCAGCCACTCGGTGGTGGCACGTGCCGTGTTCTCTTTGAATGTAAATAACATCTTATATCTTCTCATGTATGCATCTTCTGAGAGGTGGAGTGCTCTGGATAAGTGGGGTAAATGAGGTCAATCACCAATACTGCTCATTATCCCCAAAATAATGGAGGACATTCACGAACATGTGTGACATTTATTGCCTCTGTGATGATAGTTGCGCGACAGCTGTGTCTTTGTGCCTGTAGATTACTGTATATGATCAATAAAGTGTCTTATTGGTTAATGTACCTCCATGTGTTGTGTCTACAGTGTGCACTTTTGCTCCACCACGCTTTCATGCAGGTTCCTTTTGTGTGCTCATGATAGATTCTCAGCTTTCCCGTCCTTATCAGGTGGCGGTTGAGTATCGCTGACCCTGCAGAATAACGGTTCCCTCTTGTCAAATGTGCTCCCATCTCTGCCTCATTCACACAAGGGAGGACTTTGTGAGTAAAAAGCATCTGGACATTTGTAGAGTTGTGAACTCTTTCTTTATTCTCTTTTAGGACTTCCCTACAGTTGGTCTTTTAAGTAGAGGCCTCTTGGAGGAGTCTTTTTGAGGATGAAAAAGCACTGAAGAGGACCGAGGACTTCACCCAGTGTGTGTTACTCGACAGAGCCGCAACTACCATCGTTGCTCTTCCCTGGGCTGTACGAAGGGTAAGTGACTCTGAGTTCACCTGGAGTTCGCTGCACAGTGGCGTTTGTGTTGCGATTAGCCTGCCAGCCTGCAGAAAGATGTGGGATCTTAAGTGGTCGACTGCATTCCAAATGAGTCTCATCTGTGTTACTGTTTACCCCTCTTTAATCCACTCTGCCTCTTATAATCTAAATTCTGAGTCCATTCTTTTTTTTTACTTTCCCTTTTCGTTTTTTTTCCCCTGACTGTTTGTTCGTGAGAGGGTCTTCTTTGCCCCCACGGGGAGACTGTGAATTAAATTCATACAACGGATGGGCTGGAGAAATGCCCAGCTATTTATCTAACTCAGGGAATGGGCGGGGAGAATTGAGGAGAGATAAGCAAACATCGCTGCGACCTAATCATTTTCATGCAGATCAGATCTGCGCGGCTCTTATCACCGAAAAAAGGAAATAAATGACTTCATCTTTATTTATTCAGCATCATTCAACCCTAATGTCTGCTATGTAAATTGTCATTCGAGGCAAACTGGGGTAAATATGCTCCACCACTTTTAGCACCTTTTGAAATTTGGCAATCAAACTAGAGCCGGGGTGTTTCATAGGTGCTGGCTGCTAGCGGGTAAACACATCACCTACAGGATACCTCGACAAACAATGCCATCTGGCTAATGAGCGAGTGCTCCGTTGCCAAACTACCAGCCATGCTGACAAACAGAAAGGTGTGCACATTTCATCGCACACACCCATGTAAGACTCTCCCCCTGAAATAACACGCATCCCGGAATGTGGGAAAAGACAGACTCAAGGTCTCTCGGGTCTCATCACCTGCACTAAAATGATTACATATATTGTTTAGTCTGTAGTCCAGTGTCTAGTAAGAGCTAATGAAGGACCAAAATGGGGTTTACAGGAGATCAGCGCTTCCTGCATTGAATCTGTTGATGCAGCAATACTGAATATAAATAATAAAATATCAGATACGCTAACAGAGGCATCCTGAGCATCTCACAGTGGCTGACTGCTTGACATATAGTTGCATATTACACAAGCATGCTGCTCAGCTGCTCATCTCATAATTGGAAGACTCCTTCTCCGATCAATGGCTTTCGATGAGACTGTGCTCAAGTGCCCTTCCTGAACCCGGCAGTCGGCGCCTTGCATGGTCACATTGGAAACCGCTTTCTATGACTCAGAAGTAGACGGCGCACTTTGATTCTCATTGCCTTTGGAGTCACTTTCTTATGTGTGTGCGCGTGTGGCATGTCTGTGTGTGTTTGTGTGTATCTTTATCTCGGTAGCCTATTGATCGGGATTGGGCAGTTCTTTCAGATTATGTTTATCATGATATCGCTGGAGGCCGTGCATTGGCCCACTTCTCCGCGCTGACCAGCATGCGCCCAGTTGACCGCTCGCCTCAGAGTTTTCATGTTGTGTGTCTCTGCTTCTGCTTCTATGTCAAAATAAGCCCCAACAATTGCCTGGAAAAATGGTAATGTCAAGAGATGAAGAGTTTAGAAAATATTGACACCCCCTCCAGAAAAAACTAAAAACTAAAACTAAACAAAACAAAATAGCAAGAATAACACTCCTAAAGTGCTTGTGGTCTCCAAGAAGAATGATGAGGAAAATGGCGATGCAGGAGATTAAGAGAAGTAGGAAGACAAGAGCGGGGTGATCCATCTCTGGCTCTAAACCTTTTAAATTGAAATGAGGACTTTCAGGTGCAGTTATCGCCAGGCATAAATTCCTAAACTAAATCGCATCAGGATTTTGAGTTCCTAAATAAAGCAGGTGCAGAGCTGTTTAAATTTAAAATTTAATTTTAAGGTATGAAGTGAAATATGAGAAACAGTGCTAATGGAAATTAATCCTGCATGCTAAATGTTTTAAGGAAATTAAGAGTAACGACACACATACAAACACACAATGTATATAAACATACATACACATGCATAAATACACCAACACTGTCATCTGTGTCAGCCCCTGGGCAGTGTTATCAGGATGGATACAGGTTTGGCTGCAGCAGTTGCCTAGTAACAGTGTGGTTGATCCCATTTGTGTGTGTGTGTGTGTGTGTGTGTGTGTGTGTGTGCTTGTGCCTCATGTGGTCAGGGCAGGCTGAGGGTCGATTCATTGAGATAATGAGTGTGCTCAATAGTCTTAACTGTATCAGTCAATTCTCTGCCAATTTGTCCTTATTCGTGCTTCAGCACTGCAGAAGAGGACATTTCTATTCAATCAAAAATATGTGAAATTTATGTGAAAAATTTATTCAATTAACTCTTATACCATCTCTTTTACCTTTGAATGTATTTTAAGTGTGAAGACTTCAGCACCTTTGTATGTTTTCATCAAAGCTTGTGGTCACTTAGTTTTTGTTTTCATTGGACATTTTAGGTGCATTGGTTACTGGCACTATGTGTTTATATTTAAGATTAGAGCCCTGACGCCCAAATCTGATGTGCTTTTTTTTCATTTTGCTTTTTGAGCCTTCACTCATCAGCAAAACTTGCGAATCTGACATATTTACCTGTTTTTTCCCCGCTCCGAATCTTGAAAATACAAGACATTCAGAAATGTTCCTATGCCCAAGTAAGACAGACACAACCTGTCAGTCCTCAGAATCCCCCCCATGGATATGATTTAAAATCCAGGTATCATCTTTGACAGACAAACATATTCTGTCATCACCAGGAGCTTGTTCTGCATAAAATAGCTGGCAAAAATAAAACAAATGATTTCCTTTTTTTGGAGATCTACAGACCATTTCACATGCTTTTATTACTTCCCTTCATGACTACTGCACCTCCCTTTATGTGGAAGTCAGTGGCCCAATTCCCAATGTCCCCCCAAGGCCCCAGACCCTAACCCTCGTGGACATAATTGACGTCACCTGGTAAGTGCTTGAGTGCAAAGAGGCTGCAAGGGCATGAAATGGCGTAAACAGAGACGGAACAGGCACTTTGTGGCATATTACATTGCTTTGACGCCAAAACACTTTATGTACAAATGCGGTTCTGGGACTGCTTATCTAATTTTTTTATTCCCTTCACAGCCAAGGCACTTGAGAATGAGTGCCTGATTTGAACATCCTCCAGGCTCAGAGCGGACCAGAGGCAGTTGTCAGATAGTCGATTCACTTGTTTTTGTCAAAACTGTATTAGGGAAAGATGAAAAGAAATGGATGATGAATACACTTGATGTGTAATTCTGCCTGATTGCAAGCCTCTGATTTGGTGTTGTAGAATTAGTTATGCCAGGCATTCGCTACCGCTTTTTTGAAATGATTGCAGCCTTCCCCTGATAACCCTGTGTTTAATGTCACACTGGTATGAACTGGGGGTGTTCCCTGAGGCCAAGTCTGCAGAAATTTGGGCTTGTGTGTGTGTGTGTGTGTGTGTGTGCCTGAAAAGCTCACTGCGTTTGATGATTTGACAGTGGGTCAGCCCAGAGTTCTAACACACTTAAAGGGACTGTGCCTCAGAGTCTGTGTAAGTCTGTGAGTGTTGAGTGTAGGATCGAGTCAGGCAGCCTTGTCCTGCAGCTGGTGGAAAACGCAACAGAAAAACTACTCATTGTCGGACAGAGCAAGTATCCCCCGATACTGGCCAACATGCAACAGAACAGACTTCATCATTCTTTCATTGGTTTTTGAAGGATATGCATTATTTGGCACAAGCCTACATCTCTGAAGTCCTCAGTCCATGATTTGACATTCAGGCCTCTCAGATCCTTGAAGCGCAGCAGCGCTGATCATATCTCTTCATCATTTGATGCTGCCTATTGAATTTCCTCAATTGAACCTCTTTGACATTATGAGATTATCAGCTGTATGTATCGACGCCCTTCATTTTCAATCAACTTGCAATACATCACTCAGATTCCTCTAAACCACTCAGCTGACCCAGCCATCGGGTCCACCATTTGTCAATACATCACCTCAGTCGTTTAAAGTCTATTTTATTTAGCTAAATTAACTGAACAAATGTGTAAAGAGGCAATCTACAGATAACATTAGCAGAAGGTACCTCAGCATCAGGAGCAGCATAGAGACATTTCTCCAAAATGTTTATTCTGCAAAACATTATCATTCTGAGAAAGATCAAGAGCTGCTAATCAATCAGTTAATCAACGAGGCAATTACCTGAATCAGTGGCTTTCATATCTTGATTTGCCTCAAGAAGAGGTTGTAGACATTTAGATTACTCTGCCAATAATAGCGGGAAAACACCCTAACCTCCCATCTCATGGTTTTTGTAGGTCAACACCTATAGTGTAATAGTCTTTATGGTTTTTTTGTTGTTGTTTTTTTTACATTATTAGTATTTGGTTTGTGTCCTTATTGGGCTGAGCTTTCAACTAATGGTAAATCTGGTTATATTTCCAAGTAGATTTGTATCAAACAACTACAACAGTAATGCAGATAACACTGTAACTATTAGAAATTTGCATCTCTGACACAAAATGTTAACATTAGCTTTAGGAGAATGACAGAGTAATGCATATTGATGGTTGATAATTGGTAATTCTGCTTTTTGAAATAGTCCCTTGGGACATTTGGTGTTTTTTGATTAAGTACGGTTTCTTTGGATATGCTCAGTTTTTGTTGTTTCTCTCTGCTTTGATATTTTCACGGTCTTAATATACTGCATGACGATGCAGATGCACAGCAAAAAAAAAAGAAAAAGCTGTGTCTTTAATAGAACAAATGCAATTTTGGCTCCATTCATCTCCTTTGACTGCTCATGTAAATATGTACATGGATATGATAAGTTGATTAGGATATGCCCATTGTTAAAGACCAGTGCTAATTCTATCATCATCTACTCCAATATAATAGACAGAGGGCTGAAAAAACCATCAAGATTGGTGGTTTGCTGTATGTCTTGCTTACCCTGTAAGAATCATCTGGTACCTTTATTTCGCTCGGTGTTCACTGCTCCCAAAAGGCTTGAGGTGGATTTTCAGTGGAGCTGCAGCAGCATCATCTTTCCCTCACAGTAAGGCCTCCTCCTTGGACGCCCTGAATGATGTCATGACATCAGTGACAAGTAGGGAGAAGCCTCCTTCCCTCCTCTGTGGGGCGAAACCAACACCGACTAGCCTTCCCCTGATAGTGATGAACTTAGCAACGATGATGGCCATGACGACCACGAGAGACCCCAACAACTCTTCATCAGGGGCTCCTTCCAACTGGCACAGAATAAGACATATTGGCCTATTCGATGTCTCTTTAGTCACTCTCCAGCCTCTTCAGCCTTGATGTCATTGTCCCTCCCCACTTATTTTCCACATGCCATAAAAAAAATTTATGATGCATCCTCTGACAAAAAAGACGTATGGTTCTCTTGGCTGCCCCCTAATATCGTCCTCTAACTGGGAGCGTTGACAATTTAACTGGGGATTATGTTAAATTGGCTGCTGTGAAGATTTGATTATTTTTAATCTGGTTATGTCTATCGCCTGAGAGTGTGACGTGTGGTTCGATAACACCCGCCCCCCCCCCCTAAAAATAGTCTTATTTTACTGTCAAGTTATTCGCCTATAAAACATCCTCTAAATGGCCCACCTTATCAACCATCGTCTTGCTTTCCGTTCAACGGTGAAGAACACCAGTCGAGGCTGATGGTTGACCATCATGCTTTCCCACCACCTCTGATGAAGTGTTTGCTATATAGTGGTTCAACTGCTTAGACCTGCTTTATGTGAGCACATCTGACAGAAAAACTTCATTATGTGATGCTATATATACATTATTGAATTGAATTAGAGTTCTGGACCTAAAACTCTTCAGACACTAAAAAATCAAATTATTCACACCAATGACTAGGGCTGGGTTTAAAAAATCAATTTAATAGATTTTAATCGATTTCCCTTTAAATGGTTCATAATCCATTCATAAAATCCTAAAATCAATCTTTTAACGCTGCTTTCCATGGAACAAGATCTCGTGAGATGTTACTGCCAGCAGTCTGAGCTGATGTTTGGATGTATTTCAGATTTAACAAGTTGGAAGAAAAGATGGAGTTGGACAAAAAACAAGTAATATGCAAAATATGCAACGGGAAGATGGTCATGTTTGAAGAAAAGTACATGATTAATGTAACTGGTTTGGGTTTAATTCTTAATGTAAACCTAATTTTTAATATTGTACCGGGCCAAAAGGTTACTTGTTAAATTTACAGGATTATTTTAACTGATATCCCTGACTGAATCGATATCGAATCGAATCAGATCGAATCTTGAATCGAATCGAATTGGGACCTTGTAATATCGAATCAAATCGATCTGGAATATCTGAATCAATACCCAGCCCTACCAATGACACAAAGCAAGCTCTGCAGATAGCAGTGATGCTGAAATGCCGTTTCTATCAGTGTGAGGCTTGTCTATAGTCAGAAACCTGGTTTGAGGCTGAATCTATACGTCCTTCACTCTATCTTTTTGTGTGTGTAAATGTGTGTGCGCACAAGGACTGTGTTCGACTTGAAATCCTATCGATCTGATGCTGTTGTGAATACCGTCTATACTGTTTGTGTTTGACGAGCGGTGCATGTGTGTGGGTACCTGCGTGCATCATTGACACTGGTCATGTGAAAGAGGAGATCTTTATCTACGTTTTGCTCGACATGTCCCCCTTTTGTCCCTGGGTCAAAGCTCCAGACTGTAGGGGTGAGGAAGCCAATCCATCTCAAAGAGAATTTTAAACCAGGGAATAAATAAGGCGCTTCAGATTCATCATGATTTATATATTTACATCAGACAATATCTAACCTTGTTACTCTCTGGCGTGACAAACCCAGAGCCAAAGGCTGGGGGGAAGCGTTCCACTGCTGGGATGGTAAATGAAGGTGCTCTGAGATTGAAGAGATGTCCCGGACGCGCACAAACACAATCCGCAGAACCAATAACAAAACCGGTGCTCCCTCTCGCTCGAGGTGGGCCCGTGTATCTCTGTCGCAGCGGTTCTTTCGTCCTAGTTAGCGGTAATGAAGAGTAATGAGTGTGTGAGTGGCAGTAATGACTAGCCTACAAACATGGGTGTGTTATTAGGGCCGCCAAATGGCTACGTTTAATATGAATACAAACACAGCCACCGGCCCCCTTGTTGCAACAGCGTTATCATAGTAATCATATCACTACTACATTAAAGAGACAGTGAGCCACCCGCTCGTCATCTAACAAACGCCGGCTGGACCTAAATGACCGATGCGTGCTGGGAAAACTCATTATTATTCATAAGAGGAGAGGTCAGCCGGGGCCACCAAAAATGTATTGAGGAAAAAAAAGAGATGGCGAGAGTGGGAGGAGAGCCTCGGAGAGAGAGAATATTTTGAATGAAACAGAGAAGCTAAATTGCAGCTGATCCTTAGAGTCTGGTGAGTCATACATGGAGACAGATACAGAATGAGAGGAATGAGCAGGGGAGAACGGCGAGGAGAGCGAGAGAGAGAGGGGAAGGTGGGAGGATAGCGGTGGATTGGGGGAGGAGAGCACCCTGTGGAGTTTTTAGATACACAGGTAAAGGCTTTTCCCTAGGGCGGCATAGCAGTGCTCCTTTTTATAGATCCAAAAAGAGAAAACAGGTGCAAGCGTGCAAAAAATAACTGCAGCAGAAGTGCGTGTGAAGAGGTTTCTGTTGAACCAGTGTTTCTCTGTTTGTTCATCTGGATATCCAGACAAATAAATAGCAACACCGGAAAGACTGAGCTGTAAAATCTGGAATGACATCCTTCGCCCTTTTTTAAAAATAATATTATATAAATATAAAATAATAATCTGGCACAAATAATTTATCAGCAAATATGACTCAGTTTGCTTTGAAACTTTCAGTGGATTCATCACGATCTTGGAGCACTCAGTGAATGTCTTGTTTCTTTTCTTTTTTTTTTCTGTGCAGATGACTAAAGAACGTACGTAATGTGAGTCAGGAATTAGCTGTTTGATTAGACGGTTCTTCCGCTTTTCAATCCCGACTACCCACGGCCGCCCAAACCAAATCCGAGTCATTATCTCCGGTCTCCGGTGACTCCGGAGTCTGCGCTCATCTACTTGAACCCAGTCATACAGGGTTTTGCTCGTTCTCTTGCAACTCCATTCCTCCCCGGGATGTCATCTGGCACCGCCATCCCTACACACACACGAGGCAATCTCAGTCCAGTCGCTTCTCATTTGCGGTGGCCCCGATTGTAGAGCGAGCGAGCAAATGATATCGGAGCAGGGTGTCCCTCTTTGCCTTCGAGAATCTCCTGGAAATCTCAGCCAGCGCCTCCTCCAGCATGGCTAACCCACGTTTAATATGCACTTCTTTAACTTGCATTTCATTTAATAGCTGTACCCATAGAACTTTGGATTCTGTAATGCACTTTCAATCAAGCATCCACCGTATGAGTAAATGCCCTAACCGATGCTTGAACAAACTAACTTATGTAACTTATTAATGATTACCACTCTTAGCTATTGGTGTCCCGATCCGATATTGATATCAGATATCAGTCCAATATCAGCAAAAAAAACGAGTATTGGATTATATTGGTCTGCATCTAAAATTTCAGATATAAGCACTCCGATACAAGCAGTCCATTCCAGACTCCGCTCCACTAATTCTACTTATGTTTAAGGTTAAAATGTATGTAACCCATTGGTTAATAATAAATGGGTCCGTTTTTTTTCATACCTACTGTTGCTGACTATGTTCTCTGTTTGAGTAATATCACTTGACCAAGCCTTTTCAAACATTCTATACTACAAAATACACAATAAAAGTATGTATGATTCCTGCTGATATTGTATCGGATCAATGTCGATATTGGCCAATACTCAAGGCTGCAATAAAAGTTGTATCTGGACACCCCTACTCCTATCTTGTGCATTACTATTTATTTACTGTTTACTCTACATCAAGCAGACTTTAGTGTTACAGAAGCACATATTTACTTAGAGTCTCCCGCCAACTAGTGTTCTAATTGTATTTTTTGTTTTCTTCTTACAAACAACAGTGTTTGTGTTGTGGCACATCTCAAGTTGACACTTGAGAATCAGTTCCAAGTATTTTCTTTTGCCTCTGCGAAAGGAAAAAAAAAAACCTGACATGACAGGAGCGAGAAGCGCACATTTGAGCGAGACGGAGAGAGATGCCACTCGACTGTAAGTTGAGAGGGTTCGTCCGCTCGACTGGACAAACAGAAATCTATGCGTCACCAAGATATACGTGATAAATGAGTTTGAGCTACTTTGTGCCCTTCCATCCCATCTCCCTCTCTCTCTCTCTCTCTTTCCTAGTGATCGTGACTGTACTGACAAAAGCTCTCATCTGGGGAAGTTGGTTGCTCTCCATGTGCAGACACCCTGGTTGCCGGGGAAACCAGTCTAAAGTTGTGAGCAAGAGGCAGGCAGGCCTCTGCAGTGCAGCAGAAAAACAGCAGCACAAGCCTGAACTTGGAGTGACTGCATACACAGCAGCACTCATCACGATACACGCGGTCACGCAGATCTCCAAACTCGCCGTCTCCGTCTCTCTGCGCACACCCCCTCCCCTCCACCCGACTCTCTTCCTCTGCATCACCTGCAAAAAAAAAAAGAAAGCAAACGCACACTCAACAGCTCTATTTGGAGTGTGCGTGGGCGGGTTTCACTGTGGCTCGAGCTGTTTGCTGGTTATCATCAACAAGTCATTTGGAAATCGGAGTGAGAGGAACTCCTCGAGTAAACACTCCATCCTCAGCGTTCCGCGTGTAGCTGCGGGGCAGAATGTGACATTACCTGGGAGCGATGCCAAACTAAACCTGAAAAAACATATAAAAAGGAGACCAGATAGATATGCTTATCCAAGGAAAACTGTGCTGCTCCTACCTTAAGTGACACCTTGTTGACCTGCTTTCCTCACACTTTCAAGGGATTTTGAAAAGTTGCTGTTTAGATGGTGTCAGTAAAAGAGAATGTGGTGTGAAAGGAAAATGTTGAGGGCAACCTGCTATTACTCCCGAGCCGCCGAATGCTTTGGTGGCTCTTTGGCTGTCGGGAACCCCTCAAGTATCAGTTTCCCACTTGCTCAGTGGAGACGCCCTTGAGTGGCCATAGCGAGTGCGACCAGAGTGAATGAAGGATGGTTTTTATAGTGGGAACGTCCGATTCGTGCGGGCAGCTAGTGAGGCGGGCGGGTCAGGCAAACACCTTGGCTTTGCCTCAGGAGGCCGCCGGCTAAGTTTGCAAAGGAGAGTTTCAGATTTCCAGCAAGCAATTTATTCCCACAAGTATGACAGTCTCAGTCGTGGAACAGTGAGGAGGTAAATTAAAGTCAAACCGTGACATTTTCCAAACTGAAAGGCAGCATTTTGCACATGAATCTGCCTCAGATCTCAGCCACACTACAGACTTTTGATATTTGTACAATGTTAGATGAGCCACACATAGACTCTCATTTGCATAAAAATGCCTGTGTGACCTTGATGCTCAACAATGGCAGAATAGTGGCTCTCAGTACTTACCGTGACGTATGCTTGCAAACATTTCCTCTTTCATAAAATTCTGAGAACCGCAAAGGTGGGTGAGATTTAATCATCCCCCCCCCCTACGTTTTTTTTCTCTATTCATGAATTTTTCAGTGGGAGTAGTGTCAAAACTTATGGCTTCTCTATCCTCAACTTTAATACTCCTAGCCAACATGCTGAACCAAAAAGGCACAGCAGTTCAGATTTCATATTTGGAAATTTTTCTACCAGTTGCTTTGACACAAAGTAAACTGCATGGAATCAGGTTAGAACTACATGTTTGGATTGAGTTGTAATTTATGAATGGAATACATAACAAGCAGCAGTAGCAGCGGTGTACAAACTGAGCAGCATGTTCATGAAAAATAATCGAGTGAGCACTGTGTTAAAAACATTTTTTTTGTTGTTTTGGGTTTTTCTCGTGTTACAGTAATTGTGTGATTCCATTTCTCGGACTGAACAGGCTTCACCATCTTTGATCTTCTTATTCGACTGCACGAATGACATACGCGCCAACTTTTTTTTTCTCCCCGCTTTAAAAAGTGTGATCGCTCCTCATTTTGACAGCCGTAGTAGTTTCACGGAATCGTACCTAATTAGATGTGATAAACAGCCTCATGTGTGAAAAAGTGAAGATGTGACTGTCTCGCTCTTAAATTCTGCCAGATGAGTCTTACAAGCCTGTGCAGTCATGAAGAATTTAAATGTCCTACTTAGCATTTTCTCAGGTTTCCAGGTTAACTGAAGCCTCTCGCTCGGTAATATGCTCAAACCCAAAGTGCGATTAAAAAAATCCTGTATGAAGTAGTTCTCCCTCTGGTTCTTTAAGGTGGTACATGTGTAATGTGGTTAAAATATGAATCATGGCTTTCGGAGACGTAAAGCCCATTTCATACTCCTCTGCTCTTCACACTATACCGTCCACAACTGTATTTTTTTTGTCAGTTTCATATTATTGTCAGCAATTTGGAGGTTCCTGTCTGCCTGGAAGACAGAGGGGAAAAAAACTGAGTGGAGGAGTATTCATCTATCCTGTCAGCAGTGCATCCATAACTGTGCTCAAGTCCCTATTATGAAGGAGAGAATCTAAAAAAATCCAACACTGTCACTTACAGTGTCTACAGGGTTAGCTCTTTTCCCTCCCTCCTCCTTCCTTTTGTTGCAAAAAAAAAAAAGGGGGCATAAATGTGAAGCCCCCTGGGAAGGCCTGAGGCTTGTCCCCGTGGGAGGATTTTTATAGAATTACAGTCAATTTGAGCTGAGTTTGGAGTGGAAAAGCTCTCCCGGAAGTCGATGTATTTTAACTGCTACAAAACATTGTAAGAGGGATGCGTCAAAAAAAAAGTCAAAAAGTGTCCAAAAGTGCATTTCAGCATGATACAGTAAAGTTCAGTACAGAAACTGAATGGGCTCTTCATCTTCAGGGACATTTTTGCTAAATATTTGCACCATGTTTGTGGATATTCTCAGTCATCCAGGTCATAGTATATCAAGCATTCAGGCTACTTCAGAAGCTTCCTAGATGAGAGGCAAAACATCATCACTAACTGATGGAAAGTCCAGTTGCCTGAACATCTCTGAATGCTCAAGAGGTGTACACCTTATTTCAAAAAGACTTTACACATGTGTTGCAACAGTAATAT
>CAESWR010000120.1:33674-56807 GCA_903171835.1 Mullus surmuletus | reverse complement strand
TTTTTTGTGTGTGTTCATATTTATTAACATCGTCCAAACTAAAAAAACGGATCGTGTAATCCTACTATCAATGTATTCTATTGGAATATGATGCTGTTAAAAAAAACTTTTGCAGCCTTCCCATGGGAGCACATAAAGGCAAAGAGCGGTGTATTGCATTTGACTGCTTCTATTTAATGCAATAATCCTAAAAGCTTAAGTAACATCCTTTATTTATATTTAGCTGAGCTAAAGAGAGGCTTTTACTCGAGGCATCCGATTAATAGAGGCAAGTCTGCGCTTTCCATCCCACCTGTTTCACACGGAGATGCCTTCATATTTTAGTAAAGAGGCTGTGTGTTCTCGCATCTGCTCTGCGTTTGCCGTGTCAATTTGGCCCTGTTTGCTTGCTGGTATAAATTCATCACTTTTCCATCTGTTTGATATTAAAATCATTCCAGTGGTGCGACTGTATTATGTCTAGTCCGCGACACTAACTGTGAAATATCTGCACGGGGAGTGTTGCTTTTCATTAACAGCAACTTAACACCAATAAAGAAAAAAATGGCAAAGTGCAAATGATTTGAATTTGAAAGCAGTTTGCTGTGTTTGTGTCACTCTCCGATTACAGCCGTACCTGCAGAGTTTTTGGCATCGCTATCACCTGCAGTTTGAATGTAAGCCAGCCAAGATTTACCTTTGAGGTTACTATCTCCCTCATTCATTGACCAATGTTTTTGACTCTTCCATATTAAATAACAGCACTTCAGAAATATACAACAGAGACTCACTGAATTAAATCAACTATTTGATGAATCAGTCATATTGTAAACAATCATACATTGCACCAGGAAACACAAAGCTGGAAGTAAATAATGAAAATAGCAATGGTATGGACGTGTCCCCCCCCCCCCCCCCGCCCCCAGCTGCCCTCTACCGTTTTTCCTCTTCATTACCTCAAAGATGCTGACAGACAGCCGAGGAACTGATGGCACACTGCCAAATGTTCATATAGCGCAGGCGTGGTGGAAGTCCAGGCTTTATAAGAAAGATGGGAGACCTTGCTGCAAAACATGCCGAACAGCGGTGAATTACAGAACCACAAATCTCCCGGCCCACATCTTGAATGGCCATGGAGTCACTTTGCAAGCGTGAGTAGCACCACCTGCGGCTCCGAGCATAAAATGTTGCATCAAAAATGTTCCTCCTGCGCCCCACTTTCTCTGTACAGTCACCCTTCGTAGCGTCAATGTCAGCTCGCTGCAAAAAAAATGTATAAAACAGTTTTCAGTGTTCCTGCACAGTATCTCATTGACATGTGCAATTTCAAACAAAATGTAACTGTGACACAAGAAAGAAAGGCCGTCAGGATTTCTCCATGCTGTTGAGAATTGCAGCATGAGTAGAATGGAACTCTGAATATTCACCCCGTTGTTGTGCATTATGCTGTGATGCATTGCTCAGCCTCTTCTCAGTGGGACCCCGCCTCCCTTGATCTGTCTCGTGCACATCCGTCAAAAATGCTTGAATAATGACTGTGCTCGCAACTGTGCGCACGGATCTGCAATGGTAATGAGGGAAGTCGGTAATGGAGTGTTATTATCACATTTAGAGATGTGCTACTAAGATATAGTCGTGCTAGGTGAAGTGTTAGATGTAAATACGTTGCAGATGTTGTGTGTGCTCAATCCATGGATTCACCCAAAGATTAATGCGAGCACTTGGTACGTTTTTTTTTTTTTTAAGAGTGACATCTGTGTGAGATGTGTAAATATTCTCATTGCATCTGCATGCTTCTCGCTGGTTCCACACACTTCTGTGATTGGCCGGCGGCACCCAAAGGCTGCCTTTCTGCCTATGCTCGCCACACAGCTGCATATGACGCTCCTACCCCCCCCAAAAAAAACACGCGCGCACACACATGGTCTCACTCATCGTGACTGGCAGCCCCTCGGTCCTCCAGATAATCACTTTGATCCTCACCCTCCTCAGACACACTGTGGCCCATCATATCTTTACTATAAGATGAGGTTTGCTTGAAGTAACATGCTTGAAATGGTTTTATCATGTCTATTGGAGTACTTATAATTCCCAAGGAATAACTTTGGGTTGCCACTACAGAACTGAGGAGCATATGGTGGATGGCATTAAGCATTTCCAGTTTTTGTTCATTGCTTATTCATGTTTTGCAGAAAGAGATGCTACAAGCTTTCCTGCTTGACTGCCTCCAATCTGAGCAGCGTACCCCAATCAGTTTAAACTATTCTTAAGCAGCGTTAGCACGCCGTGCATACAGAATTGGGATACTCTGTTAATCTGTTTACAATGTAACCTTTCTTATCTTAAGAATATTCTTGACTGTCACATGGTGGATATAATTAAGAGGTGTCTGGAGATTTCCATCTTAATTGTAATCTTAAACGGTGAGTCCTTGGATTTCATGTACCTTAATCGTGTTTAAGTTATGGGCAGCGGTGGGTCCAGATGTTTGATGGTCATCCTGTCGATGCCAAGCGAGGCTTGCTTATTTGACTTGTCAGTACTGAGAGATGTGTGACACCTCAATGTCAAATCATAGCTTGTAATAGCGTGCAGTCACCACTCGATGAGCTCACTCCGGGGTAGCGCTGGTAATTTTGATAGATATAATGCCGTAATGACATTCTACCTTTGACTCTGATTAATTTATGACACCGCTCCCAGCTAAGTTCACGAATGAATGACTTCACAACTGCTGATAGGAGCTTATACTTCAACTGTGTTATTTATGCTCATTGAGGGAAAGTAGTTTGCAGTTGTTTTCCCTCAGTTCCCACAGCTCTTTTGTTTTTCCTTTCACCCGTTTTCTCTTTACCCTTTTGTCGGGGTGAAGAGGGGTTTCAATATAGCTTCTAAAGCCAATTTTAACCGAGCTATGATTAAAAAATGTTTATTCCAGGCTTTTCAAGAGTTGTAAGCAAACTGTGACCCTACATAACTGCTGCTCGTAGTCCCCCCACTATGATGTTTTATTTAGAAAAACATGATAGAGATATTGCCCTCTTTTGTGGGAGGTGATAGTACAAAATAAGAAACGCTGGACCTTTAGTTACAATTTGGGGGTAGGAGTTAGGTGTGGCTGAACCGACATATTCATAGATCTACATATTGCACTTAAAGTTGAAGGGATATGTTCTAGGTATTTTAGGTTTATGAAGGGATTGATTTTTATTGAGAAAGAAAATCCTCTGAATATGTAATTTTGAGGAGCTAAGCTGAGTTTTTAGGGGGCTAATATATGCCGGCCTAGAGTGGGTCTCTAAATATTATCTTTCACATTGCTAGGAAGGAGATCTTCATCTTAATTGATATGAAGTGAAGTTTTCTCTTTGTGCACCCTTTACATCTCACACTTTGTCAATGGAATGTGGTGCTGGAAGATACACCTGCTCTCCTACTCCTGGCCACCATATTTCATGCCTTTGAGCTGTATCCAACCATTACGACTGAGGGTAAATACTGCAAGCTTGGCACTGTTCAGACGCAGGGAAGGTTGTGATTTTTTAATATTTGAACATTTGAGCATAATAGAATGCAAGTTAAACCTGGCCACAGGCATACCTATGGCCTTTAAGAACCTGATTTGACCAGCCGAATGAAATGACTCCACCTCCCACTGTTGCTATGTCACTGCACCTGAGATGAGGTAAAAAGCGTCACATTAAGTCAAAAACCTTTTTTTTCAATAGCAGTTCGTTATGTGAATGGAAAGTGTTTTGACTTCCTACACTGTCCTGTAACAGTGATATTTCAGCTTTGCTCTGTTCATGAATGATTGGCTTTTTGTGTTTTTTTAATTTATTTATTTTTTATATCTTCCTCAATCTGCACTGCACGACTTTGGCTCACCAGCCAATGAATGAGCCCATTCATTGAACTTGATTCGGAGCGGCTGTCTTACCAAGGACCTCAAAGTAAATATGAATACAGTACATTCTGTCAGGGTCACAGTAAGCTCCCTATTCAAACAGCTCTGTGTCTACCACAATTTCCTCAACAGCCAATCACCGCCGCACTGGAATCCAGAGAAACCATAGCAACCAAAAGGCCTTGGATGTTATTGGCAGGGTCAATGGCATGAAAAAAAAAAAGAGACGGAAGTCAAGTTTAAAAAAAAAAAACAGACAAAAAAACTCAGAATCAATCTATGCAAAGTGCCAAAACCGAAGCCAAACTGCTAAGACTTGACAGCCAGTCTGCTGGTGAACTCAGTCGGAACTCAGCCACCGAGTCATTAAAAGAATTTGCCTGTAAACTGTTTTAAATAGCAATGAAGTTGTTTCAGGGTGTCTTTCTCAGTGAGTCTGTTTAAATTTGCAACAGTATCCGGCTCTTGGAGTACCTCGGTCGGTAATGTGTTGGAAATCCCTGGTTTATGGGGTATTTCAATGGAACGAAAAAAATCCTCCAGTTTTACAAAAAACAGATCCGATTCTGATTACCGTCTCAGAAAATAACATGCTCAGTCACACGCTTTGTGCACGTGTAGGACTCCCCTATTTAGTGTCAAGTAGATGGTGATTACAAAAATAGAGTAGAGTTTCATGGCCTTTGAAATTCACATTTAAAACATCCGTTACAGGGTTTTGATGAATGGGAAAGTACATAACTTTGCAATTTAAGTTACAAAGTGTAAACGTGCCCGGGCACCGCAGAAAATTGAATGTTGCGTCAAGGCAGGAATTTCTCTTTTGTGTATTCATGTTTTGCTTCGCAATACATTTCCTCCATGTTCTTGTTGCTGTTTTGTTTGCCTCTCAGCGTGTTCATGCGTGCGTCGTGCTTTAACCTCCCCAGCAGTAAGTGGGAGAGGTTAAAATAACAGAACACGGGCTGTCACCGCAACGGAGAACTTACACACACACACAGGAAAAGATAAAGGGAGGCAGACTGACTGACAGAAAAAGAGACCTCCAGGAACAACCTCCAGCTGCCAGCCCTTATCCAGAGCTGCACTGGTCTAAAGAGAGCACACTGGCCTACATTACAATGACAATGACATGTACAGTATAGAGATAGCTTGTCTGCCTTGCAGCGGAAAGGCAATAGCATGTCTTGCATTACCACAGTATTTTACATAATGTTTTTATTTGTTGATGTATCCTGATATCAGGGGCACGACTACTGCACCGCGCCAAGATGTTTAAGATACTTCATGAAGACTGACGTTATTCTTCATCTTTAGTAAATATCATATCATATCATATCATCCGAGTCAATTATTCAAAATAGTTGCTGATGGAGCATACAGTGCAGGTGAACCACCATTATGTTCTAAGTGTGACAGCGGCGCAGGGGGAGCGAAACCAGGGCAGCTGCTGCAAAGTGACAGCTTCATCTAAAAATCTTCCAACACGGCAAGAGCGAGCGCAGAAGCAAGACACGAGGTGATCATCCTGCATCACTGAGGACTCGCACAGGCAGAAATTTTGTGGCAGTCAGGTGTTTCCAGATGTGCTGTCCAAGCTCTTCTGCAGGGGGAAAAAAAAAGTCAAGGAAGTCACCTATGCGACAGCACAAAACTGCGGAAAAATGTCAGCCGCTCTGTAAGTCGGACGGTTGCGGGTGGTTTGCTGGTTGTTGGAGACATCTACAGAGATGAGCGTGTATGCGGGCAACAATGGGGTGGTACCAACGAGGAGCAGCACCCTCCTAAACGTTGAGTAGAGAGAAGATGATCGTCCATCATGACACACCATCAGATAAGGGTCTCATGTCATCTCATTTTCTTCAACATGCAACCAGAGTCATAGAGGAAGGAGTCCTTGCATGATCCCCAAAAGCCCCGGTCCCACCAACATCCAGTCTGATGACATAAAGAGAAAGAGGCAACTTAGATTGTAAATTCACAGAGGGATTGTGGAGACTGTTGTGATGTTAGTAACTGCCTCCCGGCCAAAACCTTTGAAAAAATCAGGTGTATACGGAAGAGCTGGTGTTATATTCGTGGCCATTTAGGGCTCTCATATAACATTTTGAAATTCATGCTTTTGCACGTATTGAGAAACTGCTCTCATTAAAAAGATAGTGTTAACTTTTTAATTAGATGTAATAACACAGTATACCATTTAAAGGACCATTATAGTACTGTTGGTTCTTCTATTGTAAAAATAACTATTCCGATGGAAAATGCCTTTATTTCACTTGTAAGTCAAGAGTCCTAAGTAGGTCTACATTTTGGGAGTGAGTGTTCAGTATGGCAGCATGGTGAGAGTGCACTCAGGTGTAAGATGACTAACCAAGCATTAAGAGAGGGATGAGAATTGAGTCTAGACTATTTCTCACTTCTGAGACCAGGACCATGGATCATTTCTAACAGTCCCTTTGTAGGCACAGAAAGGCATCAGTCAGTGCAGAATCTATGACGGACTGTGCTCTGGAGTCACCATAAAGAGGGAGGGACAAATCGGCTGGTTGCTAGCCCACCTGAGCCATGTTATGAATGAAAAAAATATATTTCCTTCCTCTGACTTGTCATTTTCTTGTTTAATGTCTTTTCTTTTTCCTGGCAGCAATTAGAGAGCAAACTCTTGGATTGATTTTGATTGCAGCATCACTTTAATCATGGCAATTTTCTTCTTTTCTCACTCACTTCTGTCACCTTCTGTCCCAGTCCTGTTTGCATTTCGATGCTCTCTCTCTCTCACTCTTCACTATTTATGACCATAAAAGAAATACTCCCACTAAATAAGTTGCTATAAAAATAATACTGATATGAATAGGATCAACATATCTTCAAACAAAGGCACTGTAAGTGAACTGCATGTTCAAACTTAAACGAGACATTACTTGTTGTTGCCATGGTACTCGCTTGAGGATTGAAAGTATATTTGAGAATATGACGAACCATGACTTTTCCAGCTTTTACATGCATCTATTGGGAAGCCCACGTTGACCAAATCTAGTCAACATGAAAACAGATGGTTGTTTGGCATTAGGAATTACTTAGGTTGTTCTTAAACTACAATACGTCACCTGCTCTGCCTGCCCAGCCCTCCTCACATTCTCTCTAAAGCCCCAAAAAGAGTGAAATGTGAAAATATTACAAGAGATGTTTTAATATTCCCTGCAACTCATAAAAAAACTGCTTACGCTTTACTCAAACAGAAATAATTGTATCATAAGCACGCCTATTTGCAATAAATGACAGCTACTAGTGTCCACGTAAATAACGCCTGCAGCACAACATGGATTTTATACTCTGAACACTCAGACTTAATGTTGGTTTTCAATTTCTTGCACCTTCTTAGCAAAAATGTCCACACATCGTTCAGGCTCAGAATAACATCTTGATGTGAATGTTATCTTCTCATACATTTTCTGGCTTAAGTGAAGTGTTGTTATTAGTGTTACAATCAGCATTCCATCAAGAAAAAATGACCATACTACAGGATACAAACTGCACCACACTGTAATACCAACACCAGCAGGCCCATAAGCTCACTGACTATTCGTGATATATGACATATTTTTATTTGAGGCTATGTTTTGACCATATCTGAATATTTGAATGTGTCACCCCCAGATATATTCTATAATTATGCCCTTGGCTCTTTCTGCAGGAGACTTTATTAACAGATACAGATCTTGAGGCTCAAGGACTTGTTCCCAACAAACCCTTAACCTCAAAGAACACCAGCCACAGAGTCTTATCCCCGGACCCTTTCCTGTTGTCTGTCTGCAGATCCTATCAAGCTGGAGAGAGACAAACTATATAGTGGCAGCTCAGCCATTCTTTTCTCCTCTTCCTTTCCCTGCCAATATGGGTAGCATGAGCCTCTGACACACCGCTCACTTCAAAAAGATGCATTACGTCTCTGGCAGAAGCTTTATCAGTTACCCATTGGCCGAAAATCAATTGTTGCGGGAAAAAAAGCACACAACAAAAACAGGTGGGCATTAGTGAGCATGCTCCAGCAGACTATGCAAATCTGTGACAGCCGCTGTGCCAAACAGATAGCAGGAGAAAGGAAAAGAGAGACAACGAGTAGGGGAAGATAGTGCGCCTTAAAAACAAAACGCATTTGTGCGATGTTGAGGGGGGTTTCAGTCAATGATTTTAAATCAATTAGCATGTGATAAAAAAAGGGAGGGGCCGGAGAGAGGGAAACGGCGGCGCTTATGACGAGACATCCTCATTTGCAAGAAGACAACATCCAGCCAAATTCAAAGCATATGACTGACTCAGCTGCGGGAGATAAGATTGGAGCCAGCCACCCCTGGGAAAAGATTCATATTAACCCCTCTGATGTTGTCAGGGAAGGACTATTGTCTGGGCCCTTGTTTCCATCGGTTAACACAATGGCCATTCCATCCCAGCCCCGTGCCTCTTCACCCTTGACATTGACTCAGCAAACTTCAATCAACCGAGTGGATGATAGAATTATGTTAATTCCGGGACTACCACCCATTTTGCTGTTAACGCTGTAGAGGAAGAGGAGAAGGGAGAAAAAAGAGGAATGAAGGACTTCTGTCAGTGCTCCTGTGTGTGGCTGGTTTTCAGCCACATTAAAGGCTTTACAAACGGCCAATAGCCTCTTATGAAGCCACTAACACGGCCAGTGCCATGCTGTGCCGGGGAAATAATAAGTCTTCTTTTTTTTTTTCCCAACCCACACAAACTGTAACCACCAAGAACATTCTGTTTCGTCAAAGCAAAGAGCAGCCATCGCATTATCCTGGTGACTGAATATTCAGCAGGGTATTGCACGCCTTTTTTTTTTTTTTTTTTGAAAGAGAAAAGAAGAAAATGCTTGACATCGATGCAGGAGATCATCTGCTTGCTGAAACCTACCCGTGCTCACATAGTGGCATAAACATATACAGCTCTCCATCTATTCGGAGTTGTGCAAAATGTGGAGTGTGCGTCAGCATGTCTGATTTCTTACAGGTTATGAGAGTGTTTTAGAGTGTTTTATAATGGGTTTAAATCAGACTGAAATTACAGTGTGAAGTGCATACTTTAAAAAAAGAGTGGAAACTCCTGAGACTACCATTCGATCTGCATCCCCGACTATTACATAATTGCTGTCCCTGTTTTGTTTTACCGCACAATATAGATACTCACTCTAATGCAGTTGTCTGATTGTGAATGTCAGAGGAAATTTGAAAGCACATTTAGTAACATAATTCCAGTCATTATTAACCCCTCTGCAAGCAGTAAAAGTATTCCTGCACAGAGCCTTCTGATAGAGGCTGTTACTGCCAACTCACCATGCTCCATAAATATCACTGGGGCTGTGCTTTAATTTCCTCTTCATCTGCCATTAGCTTCAGCTAGATAACTTTTGGATTGCTAAATAAACTATTTCAAATGACCAGTTGCTTGCATGGATTGAAAAGGCAGTGCAAGGTACAAATGATATCTGTCAGAACCGGTGTTACATAAACATGTTGGATTAGTGGTTGTTTGAATTGAACAGAATAAGGTCATAGGTAAGGCTTCTCAGTCTGAAAACCATCATTACTGTGACTGACGTGGAGAGAATTTTGTTTTTTTTTCTTCTTCTATCATCTGAAGAAACATTCCGAATAAAAATCATTCTGTTCTAGTTCTGTGATTGTATACTAGAAATACCTGCTTCTCGTATCATGAAAAGATGCAGTAAAATCATTTACTTTTCTTATTGAAAACATTATATACTTTTGCATGCTTGTTATACTAGGATAAGAAGTGGCACCTGCAGAAAAGCACGTCAGGAAAAGAAACCCACAAACTGTAGAACTGTGGGATACATGTATTTTTCCCCTTCACAGTCACTGAGAAATCAATGTTGAGAACTAAGCTGAGGCATCAAAGACCAACAGCCTATCTGACCTGCATAGAGCCCCACTGTGGGGTATAATGCAGCATTGTACACCAGTTACTTAAAGACCCATTCATGCAGACACTAAGTAAATGCATAGGACCGTAAGATGGGGGGGTTTGGGGTAAGATACAATTTACAATACTGCCTCCAGCCTTTATGATTAAACAACTTACACACAAATGGAAATATACTCAGAAGAGAAGAAAAAAAACATCAGATGAAAGTGTTTCTGATTAGAGAAATACAAACCAAAGGTTTTTATTTTTCACAGCCTCCTTTGTCTCTCCATAAAAATAGGGTTGCTCAAAATAAACTGTTAAAAGAAAAGGGAAAAACAAAGTCATGTTTCAGTGTAGTCCATGGAAAAGCCCCGGTATCAGACATTCATTTTGTTGCACTTCAATCTTCCCTTTTTTTTCTCCCCAGAATCAGAACGGTCAGCAAAGCCCTGTATCACTGTACCACATGTCATTTCCTTTGAAAAATTAGCAATCGGAATGAGCCCTTGCAGAGACAAGTCAGGCAACTGCTGTAATGCATTACTAAATTAGCCCTAAACACTACACAAGCCATTAAGAAGCATGTCAAAACCTAAGGGGAAAGAAATAATACAAAATGCAACCAATAACAGAACAAAGTATTTGCAACAGCTGTTATTAGTCTGCACTTCATCTTTGCCAGATGAAACATTGGGGGATCATGTGCACACTTAATAAACATGTTTAGATACGCTACAACTAAGAAGCACTGGCACTGTCAAATAAAGCTTAGCAGCTTAGCTCCAGAGAACAGAGGGTTAAACCTTAGCTGCAGAAATTCACTGCAGTCCAAAAGCGTTTGGCTGATAGCTACTGAACAGCACATTTTATCTGTGCCATTACATTGCTATCTTCGGACAAATGTTTCTATCTATCTAGATTTTGCGTGTGTGTCTTTTTGAGTTCCTTTGTCTGGAAATACCATTTTATTGCATATAATATTTGGCACGGTAAAAACTGGAGCTTAAGTCTGGGGCTGAAGTCAGAAACTGGTGCTTGTATAAAGAGTTTTTTTCTTCTTTTTTCCCTTTTTTTTTTTTTTTTTACTGCATCCTAAATATGGTCAACAAACTAAGTGCCTCTTTTCCTATAGTAGACAGTACCACCTTCTATCATCAGTCACAAAAGCATTTCAGTATCTTTGTCTTTTTTAAATAGAAGTCACCAGTTATTAGAAAATAGTTTCAAATTACTCTCTTTTCTAATATAATCTGCATGTCTCACCACTCCCTGGTAGTCTCATTTATATATATTTGTATTTTTTAATATTTATATACTTATGTATAGGCATGTACAAGACACAAAAAAAATGTCTTTGCTTTGCACTTCTGTACAAAAGAAAGTTACCGTTTTGTTCTTTGTGCATTCTATTGCATGGACTGGGGACCAGACGGGTGGAGAGAAGAGGTTGGGCCAGAGTCAAAGATATATCCATAGGGAGTTTCAGATTTGAGTCTCTTGAACCTTGTCCTTGCCATGAGTCTTAATGACGTAGGGATCAGCAATGGTGCTGATGTGGCTGTGATGCTGTCTGACTGAGCGGTGGAGCGAGTTGTTCTGGGTCCAGTGTGCTCCGTAGGCCCCTTGGCGGGATGAGGAGGAGGTCACATACCCAGGCTTAAAGGTGTTGCTGTTGTGTTCCACTAATGTAGGCAGTACCAACCCTGTGTCATCAGAGCCACTAGATCCAGAGGTGGGCGGTGGAACTGGAGGAACTTCCTCCTCCATCTGAATGATTTCTATGGTCCTGGCTGCTGCCACCGTGCTCCTCTGTTGATGCCGTTTACGTAACTTATAGAACGCTATCAACATGGCAGCTGCCAACAAAGTAACAGCGACAAAACAGCCGATGATGATTTTTGTGGTTTTCATCACCTCATCCAGGCTGGCAGCAGGCCCACTAGGGATTCTGGCAGTGGGGATTGACACCTGCCTTGGAGTCTGAGTGTTTTGGAACAACACAGTAGGTGTGGAGATGAAGACCGGCTGAAAGACAGAAGGTGAGGCAGGGACAGTAGGCTTGGGTTTCGGGGTCTCTTCCACTGTCGGCTCCGAAACCTCCACTGTGACGGTGGTGAAATAGGACAGATTGGACGTATGGAGTTCTGCATTGCTGACATTTAGGTAGGCCGAGGCATTAGAGTTCCCCGCCATGTTGCTCACCATGCAGGTGTAGACCCCGGTGTCTGACGTCAGGACGTTAGAGAAGTTGAGCGTTCCATCATTCAGGACGGATATCCGCGGGTGAGTCGAGCCATGGGTCAGTACAGTCCCACTGGGAAGAAGCCACCTCACAGAGCTCATGGCGGCCGTGCGACACTTCAGTTCTGCCACCCTCGCGGCTGAGATGTTCAGGTCTCTGGGAGCATCGAGTATGAACGGCGCCGAACACTGAAAGGTGGTCTGATCCACTTCCACTAGGTATCGTCCTCTCATGTGGGTCGGGGTGTGGCAGCGTCCACAGCAGGTGGAATTGGTGGGAATATACTCTCTGAGCCACCAAGAGAGCCACACAACATCACAGTCACATTTCCAGGGGTTGTGGTGCAGATGCAGCTCCACCAGGTACTGTAGAGGGGTGAAGAGGTTATGGGGCAGGGAGGAGAGGTTATTATGGGCTAAATTCAGCTCCACCAAAGCTGTGATATCATCAAATGCATTCCTCTCAATTGTGGTGATAGCAGAGTTCATAATCCATAGTTTGCGTAAATTCTTTAGACCGTGGAAGGCCCCGGGCTTCAGTTCAGGGAAAACATTCTCTGATATTTCTAGCTCCTCCAATCCCAGGAGAGGTGAAAGATTAGGAAACTCCCTCAGGTTGCACATCCCCAAATTGAGGTACTTTAGGTTCTGAAGACCCTCAAACGCCCCATCAGAGATGTACTCCAACTTTCTCAGCTCCCCCAGGTCCAGTCTCATTAAGGAGGGGACGCGGTTGAAAGCATAAGAGGGGATGCTTTCAATAGGATTGTTTCGAAGCCACAGCTCTCTCAACTTTGACAGGTACTCAAAAGCTCCACTGGGTATGACTGTCAGTCTGTTGTCAAACAGCTCCAGGGTGTTGAGGCTGGTCAAGCCATTAAAGGCCCCCACTTCAATCTGCCTGATGGCGTTCCTGCCCAACTGCAGTACCTCCAAGTGATGCAGGTGCCTGAAGGTGTCTGCCTGAATGGTCTCTATGCTGTTTTCCATCAGGTTAAGGTACCTGGTATTGGCTGGGATGTTTGGAGGCACCCTCACCAGGCCTCGGCGGGTGCACACCACCTTGCTGAGCTGGTTAGTGCAGGAGCACACACCTGGACAGTTCTGTGGGTTGGCTGAGCCCAGTGCTGGGCCAGTGGGCTGGCACATACTAAGAGCAGGCACCATGAGGGAGAGCACGGCGAGCAGGGCTGCGTTCCAGGTAGGCTGCACACTAACCTGGCCCAAAGGACTCATGGTGTGGAGGGCTCATTATTCTGCATGGTGGGGGGAGACGGCACACACCAGAGGACAGACCACCCTAGCCTGGCTGGAGCAACTCAATGCTCCCAAGTTCCATCGACTGTGCAGGGAGATGCTACATCAAAATAAATGTGACAGAGGGAGATAAAAGAGGGGAAGAGGGAGACAGACAGAGAAGGAGAGAGGGAGAGATTAATATAAGAGAAGCAGAGACAGTGCAGCAATGCAAATGCAAAAAGATTGAATAACAGTGTCAGTGACGTACCTCATTAGTTTGAAAGTGATCTTTCTTGCCTCTCTCCAAATTTTCAAAGCAACAGTCATCACATTCATTTATAAATTCCCTCCATGGAAAGACATGAGACAGATGTTTTCTTGTTTTCTCCTTCTGAAAAAGTGGGGTGGCCCTCGATTAGCCAAGGGTACAAAATGGCTCCTGGTATTAAAGACTGAGAGCAGCATGGACAGCACTCACAGGCAGACGTAAGGCCAAGAAGGCTTGGCAGGTGCCTGGATCCCTTCTGCCCCCACTAACTGCCCCCCTGCCAGGCCGCAGACTACAAAATGCTGCTCCACTGAGGATAAATCACAATGATCCATAACGCAGTGAAACACAGCAGAGGAGGAGAAAAGAAGTGACCAAGTGAAATAAATAAAAATTCCCAGCTCTGGTCTTCTGATACATGTGCTGGCTCGTCCGCCGGTCGCCTGTTTGGTGGAGAGACCTCCCTCAGTGTGACTTTGCCAAGGGCTAGTCGGTTGGTGATTAGCCCCGTTGTGACAGAGACTGAGAGACAGAAAAAGGCTAAAGAACTCCCGGCACAATCATCCCCCTCTCCTCTCCTCCTCTGTGTTCCTCTTGCTTCCTCCCAATGTTGGGCTGGCCCTGGTCAGAGCAGCTGCAGGCTGCCGTGTGCACAGTTAGCAGTAATCCGTCTATTCCTCCTGGGGGAGGGAGGGAGGGAGGGAGGAGGAGGAGGTTGAGAGGTGGGGGGGGTGGGTGGTGGTGGTGGTGGGAGAGATGGTGGCGCTGGGTGGGGGGTGGAGAAGGGGATGCGCTGCGCTGCTGGAGCTTCGCAAAAGGCTGTCGGAAGAGAGAGAGAGAGCACTCTTGTCCTCTTCTGCAAAGAGAGAAAAGAACGAGGATGACGCTGGGAGGATGTGTGTAGAAGTGGGCTCCGTATCTGTATCCATACACAGAGAAAGGTATTGAGGATTCTTCTCTCCGCTTGCCGCTTGTCCCCCCGGGCTGTCTCCTGCAGTGTTCCTCTGCTTGCTTATTTGTTAGTTTTTTCTCCAGGGCTGAGGTAGTAAGTTGTGGCAGTTAGCCATGTGTGTGGCTGTCAGACTTGCGGCTGGCTGGTGGACTACTGCAGTAGCCAGAGTAGAACAGAGAGAGAGAGAGCGAGAGAGAGAGAGAGGGAGGGAGAGAGAGAGAGCGCGCGCAAAAGAGAGAGAGGCAGCGAGAGGGAGGGAATGAGCGCAAGAAGGAAAGAGAAGCACAGACAGATCAAGAGCGAGGGAAAGATTGAGTGCGCAAAGGAGAGAATATGTGAGAGAGAGCGCGAGATGGAGAGGAGGAGGCACGCGAGCACTCAAACAGGCAGCCCACCGTCACAGAAGCAGCAGGAGCAGCATTCTAATCCACATCTCCTCTTCTTGTTTATTCTCCAATCTCTCTTTTCTCTATTCCCCCCTCCGATGTGTGTCGGTGTTGCAGGCAACTAAGATGCTTGCTCTGCCCCCTCCCTTTGTCCTTCAGTGGGAACGTGAATGTACTGCTGACGCACTCCTCTCAGCTGCTCAGCCAGCCTCAGAGCAGTGCATTGGTTTGATGCAGTGTTCCTGTGTATTAACACATTCAACCTCCCCCTCCTCCCGTATCCCTCCGTCTCCCTCCCCTCACTGTAACTATCTTCTCTTTCTCTCGGTTTTTTTCTTTTTTTCCCCCCATGTCTCCGTGGCTCACATGTTTGGTCTCTCGTCTTCTTTCTTCCCCTCTTTCTTTTACTCTTTTGAGATCACTTTACCTGCGCTGAGCTCCTCGCCGTCTGTCTGCCACCCTTCCCAAAAAGAAAAAAAAANNNNAAAAAAAAAAACTGTCGTGAAAATTAAAAGGCTCCCACCACAGGGTGCCGTACAGAGACGAGAGGTCAGACCCACCACTCCGAGTCTGGAGTGGTTCTGTGGTCCGTCTCTCTTGATGTGTGAGCGCAGCAGTGCACCAGTGTTTTCCTGTGGAGATGTGAATCGCTGCTTTTTCCACACCTCCTCTAAGAAGGCACATATTGGTAAGTGTCCCCCCTCCCCCCCCCATACATTATAACCATAAACGACGTTCTTTCTTTCATGTGTTTGTGTCAGCTGGAGAGGATTTATCAAGTGTGTGTGTTTTAGAGGTGGGGGGCTGGGTCAGGGCTGGGGAGGTGGGGGTGTCTGTGACATCACAGGAGGACCGAAATGCTGACTCCGCTTCTCTGTGTCTACTGGGCAGTCTTCTCTTCTGGGAGGAGAAAGATGAAAGAGCCTGCACACAGCTATCTCTTAGAAAGATGAGAGAGAAAGACTGAGAGATAGAGGAAGTAGACAGAGAGAGACAGGGATGGGGGTGCTCGGAAATGTCCACGTCCTTGGTGAAGCAGGAGAAAGGAGCCTATATGGCAGAAATAGGGAAATTAGATGAATAGGGATGGAGAAGAATTAGGGAACGCACTGCGTAGTGTGGCACAGAAAGGCAAAGAAAAATGAAAATGAGGAATAGGGGTGAGGAGTGGGAGGCACGAGAGAGATGTTGATAGTGTGGGATTAAGCATAATTTGAATGCAAGAGAAGTTTCCCTCCCTGCCTTTGGTTAATGACCATATTCTCCTGCCACACGAATACAGTATATTTGCTATTGGGGTTAGGGTGTCTAGCAAGATAATAGAATACACAGGGGATGATAATAAATGTGCCCATGTCTATTCCAATCGTAATTATAGTTTTGATTGATTGGAATGATTGGAATTGAAGACCCCATGATGTATAGATGTTATTGCAAAATTCATGCTCCGCTTTGGATCGTGAAAAGGATGAAAATTAGACGTGGCAAATTTAAACCAAAACATGACGCTCCATACGGAAGCATAAAGACTAATTCATTTTGCATGCCTGTATTGTATGTATATGCCTTTGTTTGGGATAACATATGTGAATATGAATGAAATATCCTGCAGAAATAAGCCACAATTCTCTGTGCTATCATCTGAATATGTTTAGATAACATATAGTGTATGTTCTGCTTCTCCGATTCATGTACAATCCATTTTACCTGCAGCAGGTTTGTTTTAAATCGTGTCACTCATCACTCAACCGTCACCTTGCAGAAAAGTGAATCAAGATAGATGTAATGTGATTCGATGTAATATATCTCTATTCTTTGAAGTGTAGATGAATCAAAGTGAGTCATAATGTACTTTGCGTAATGTAAGGCAATATAATGTGTATGATGCAGGTTTAGCAGTGGATTTGTGATATTTTACACTGTAAATGTGAAACAAAATGAAATACAATCTTAAATACAAAAAGAAAAAGAAAAAGATTTCAAGTAAATATAGAATTAAAAAGGCAATCGTGAGATGTAGCCAGTCTCTTTAATTAAATAAGAATACAGAGTACACTTCTCTGTACTTCACAGTATTTAGGAGATATAGAGTTGTGTAAGCAACAAACAGAATTGATAAAATGTATATCTCACAGTAGTTATGTATCAAAGAAGCACTGAGAGTACTGGAAAAAAAACAAAACAAAGAGGAATGGTTGATGAAGGACAAACATCTGTGTTTTTTTAGAGGTAGCACACCAGATGCAGTGGAAAATGATTTTAGAATATGCCGACTGTGGCTCGTGTAACTATACTATTCTCTTTTTAAAAAATGGGGCTTTGGAGTATAGGAGAGGACGGAGGAAGGAAGAAAGAGGGAAGGAAGGAGAGCGCAGGGTGATGTGGGGAGGGTGACAGAGAGATAACTATTAGTTAAGGTGGCGCAGGCAGGTTTGGTCAGATAATTGATGGCCATGGTTGTAGCTGCTGTGTTAATGCTATTACAGGGGGCATGAGCATGGAAAGGTCAGTTAGCACGCTGAATATATGACATTTTCTCCTGCTGTGTTTATGGCCGCCTCTTCTTCTCTTTGCCTCCTTCTTCTTTCTGTCTTCTCGAAACCCGCCATCACAGAGTAATATCAGGCACAGCTGCTCTACTCCAGGGTTTCCCTTAAATATGTGAAATGGGATCCGGCGAGAATTTATTGCCACGTGAAAATTAATATATGGTGAGCAGTAAATCAGGTTTATGGAATTACTCTTTAGTCTGATATTGCATATTGTGTTAGGGTGTGTCAGAGCCTCCACATTAATAAATTACACATGCTTTTTTTTTTCTTCCTTGTCTTTCAAAATGCCATATTAAAAGAATCCAGCACATTGTTGGTTGAGCTAATTTGTTTTCCTTTGAATTTAAAGGTGCTCTATAGAATTTCCATTCCTCCCAGTCAGTAGGTGGCGCACTCACACTCAACCACTGTCGCGCCAACCTTCAATTGCACTAGTTGCCAGGTTGGCTAAATGTCTGCGGTGGACAAGCCGTGATGTCAAGCGAGGAGTCTTTCGTGGTAATGTAATTGATTCTTTCTTGTGTGCCCTATAACGTCATTACACATTGTAACAATCAGCTTGTAAAACATATTTAGACCGTAAATAGCTTATGTGACAGCGAGAGGTCGTGTTTTTTTCTTCACCACTGAATGCGCCTGTACTTGTTTATAATTCCGATCGTATTAGTCAGCCTAAAAAAGGTCATGTTAAACGTGCTGTGACCGTAGACTGAGTCTATTGACGATCTGGCGATCTGGCAACCCGTGAGCTCTGCCTCACGTGACATCAACGGACTAATGCTATTGGCTCAGAGACATTTCCTCTCGACACGTTAAAATGTATAAAAATATTATTTTTGGACCAAAAAATGTTTTTCAGTAAAATGAAGACTTTTATTCGACACCCCTTTAGACCGTCTTTGGGTGTATTATTTTTAAAATGTATCCGTTTTTATAAAAATGTAGCACCTTTAAATGATAAAAAGAGAGGCATAATATGCAACAAATCAAGACCTCACTCTTCAAGTAATGATTTTCTTAACATTTTGTGTTCAACAACCTAGCATTGATTCATGCATCCTTTCAAACACAAAAAAGAAAATACTTATTATTCCACTGATAGACAAACTTTGGTCCCTTTCAATCTGCGCTATTTACACAGTTGGACTTTTTTCTTTCATAAGCTTGTTTTTTTTCGACCTCTTCTAGCTTTAAGTCAATTGCATTAGAATTAAGTGCCTGAATTTGCCTGAACTCTGACATCTAATGAGCTCATCATCTCAAGAAGAAATACCAGTTGGCTTAATTTCCGCAAAAATAGGAAGCATTGTGATAAACACTTAAGAACGGCACCACCCACCTTTGTTCGCCAAAGTACATGGTTGAATAGACTTAATTTGCTCGAATGCAGAACTACGCCCCTGCCCCGATTAGCCACAGCTGGGCATATAGATTTTTAAGCTGTCTCAATTTCCTGTCAATTTGCGGCATATTTGGTTTGGACGTGCAGCTGATCTGTCAGTCAATTGAGACATAGGATGTGTGGGGCAAAGCCCTCTGACCCACTGCAGCAGACTCTGAACTCCAAACACAGATAACACCCAATTAAAACAGACAGGCCATTTTCACTTGGTTGAAACAGGGACATTTGGAGGCAAGAATATCTGTAAGACAATGGGGTAAAGACACAAGAATTATAAGACATTCATGCCAGATAAGGCTCATTACTCAGTGGTTAAGTGTGTGGTTGCATTGATGGTTTGGGAGATGGAGGGGGCTGGGGTAGACATTTATTGGCCAAAAGCTGTGTGGTGTAGTAAAGGGAGACAGTGGGTCAGGTCAATACTGTGCGGGTGAAATGCTGCCCTACATAGCCGCGTCAGGGTTAAAGTGGAAATCGAGTGTTGGCGAAAGTAAAAATCTGCGTGCTCATAGATGTGTCTGTGTGCACGTGTATGCATGTGTGTGTGTGTCCCAGTTATTCTATTTAAACCCCGTCTATCACAGAGGGTGACCACACTGTGACAACCACAAAAAAAAAGGCAGCGGTTGTCTGCAGGCAGTGACGCCTCAGAGGTTCGCAGCTCTTGCAGCAGTGGGCCCATAATTTACACACTCTTCTACCTTTATCTGACTCCGGTTATTGTTGCTCTGGACTGACGCAACATGATGTCTCACAGCAGCTGTTTCCCGTGAAGTGAGTGAAGGCGAAAATCCGGACACAGGCGTTGCTAGCCAGGTCCCGGGGTCACGGGGGCCAAACACATATGCTATTGAGCCATAAGGGTCAAGACTCTGGAGATAAATAGTTCCAGCGCCAAGTGCTGAAGCTAGCACGGACGCGGCCACCCCCCGATCACCCACTCCCACTCACGTTAAGCACCTATGGCAGTGCTTCTAGGCAGACCAAACAACTTTAGTTACTGTTAGCCACTGTTTTCGCCAATGCAACTTTGCGTCATTGTGTAGTTAGAGCAGACTGATCTAATTAGCTGCTAGCATTAGTCATTACCCAGATACTATTCAATGTCTCCTGGCCCCTGTGGATCCTTTGCCACTCAGCCTGTGCTTAGTGTGGCAGGTCAGCAAAGTGCTGGAGCAGCATTTGGCCTTAGAATAGAGGAGTGGATGGTGAGAGAAAGGAGACCGGTGGAGGCAGATCGATGTGGCCTGTATTCATTAACCCTCGCTCACGGCTCCCTTCCCTCCCCAATCACAACCCCGCCATTTTAGGACGGCAGGAGGTGATTTATTAGCTGTCCTGGCTCAGTCAGCACCATCGACCCACAGTCTGAGGAGAGTTGACTCATACCAGGATATACCGATTCTCTCACTGTGGGCTGAACTCACCCCGTGATCTGACACCATTCAAAGAGGAAGCATGCTGGAAGAGCAGGGCGATCATCATGCGGCTATTTTTATGTGTAAACTTTGTCAGTGGGTAGAAGATGTCCAATGTGCAAGAATCTAGAATAGAATATATTTTTATATTTCTATGACGTGAGTAAGTTATATATACATATGTTATTGTTTGGGGGTTGTTTTTGCCCGGTCCAAAATCAGTTTAGTGATTTTTGTGTAATCCTGCTGACAGTCCAACAGATACACAACCTACTGACACAACTTCCCCTTAGAGATAATTAACTGAAGCGGATCAAAAGACAACCGTATTTATAGTCAATAAAATGTAAATGCAGTTTAATTGTGTTGGGGTGCAGGTTTTGGCGAGATAAGTCGGGATATGGTGGCAACACAGGGGTACTTACCCCCTTGCCACTTTACTAAGCCCAATGGAAAGATGTTTTGTTTTGTTTAGCTTTTGTTAGCTTTTAGGTCAAACCGAACCCACAAAGCAGGTCACAGTTTATTACACAAAAAAACAAGACAGAGAGAGAACAAGAGGGAGATCCAGTAGAGAGAGGAGAATGAAATAGGAAAGAAGCTGGGTGAGGCACAGAGCGACAAAGCGTGGCAGGTCTGGAACAGAGTGTTGTCAAAAAGGTATCGCCAAAACAGGGTTGTTGAAATCCAGTGAACGAAATGTCACCGACAGGTCGGGCGTGAGGAAAACACTATAAACTGGCAAGGAGTGGAAGCTGAAACTGGGTGTTTATGAAGGCTTGGATGGTTAGTGGCAATGAGGAGAATAGATGTTAGTTGGTGGGTGAGTGCGGGTGGAGGTGATTACCAGGGACAGCCATGGCCAGGCGTGACATCGGGAGGACACACAGCATGAACTCAAATCAAGAGGGGCGGGGCCAACGAGTTTATTTCATAAAGCAGCACAGTTTAAGGAATGCGTACCAAAATTGAATTGGCTCTTGATTGGCCCGTCTCACCTTTCCAACAATGTAGGTGCAATTGAACCAACTGGATTGTTTGTATTGTCTTGCTGACAACACTAATCTCCTTGGTGGAGGTAAAAATACGATTTTTCCTGAAACGATCACTCATGTTAGCTGACCCCGTGGTCATGGGCCAAACATACATGTTATTGGTTCCTGTATGGGTCAAGAATTGGGGGGCAACTGCTGAAGCAAGCATGCGTGATTGCATATATGTGACAGTGCTATAAGTTCTCTCTTTCTGAGGACGACAGTTTTATTTGTCATAAGGCCTGCAGGATACGGTTTCATTTGAACACTCTTCTTTTCTATCTTCTCTTTATTTAGGCGTTTGGCTCGTGAAAAATGGCGCATCTCTCGCATGTAGGTTCCCAGTTTGTTTTAGTAATCTTTCTCATGCAGTTTGACAGTTGACCATTATAAATCCATTGTCCAGATGTCACGTCCTGTCAGGCAAGCATCCCTTAATAGAAACAATGCAGCCCAATTGATCGTATTGATTTCCCTCAGCTGAGACCGCATGAATCTGGTAGTTGGGACGCAAAGAGCCAATGAATGGGATCAGGTCTTAATCCCACTGGCAGGGGAAGACTGCATGTTAAGCAGACAAAAGACTTAAATGAATGACATGACATGCTGTCAATATAAAAAAAATGTTGAATAATCACTATAACAATCACTGGCGGCTTGTCCTGGGACAATGTAGAAAAGCATGTCCAATTTGCTTTGCTGGTTTGGAGAAATATCTTTCCAATACGCAATTGTTTTGTGTTTCTTTTTTTTTTGTTAACACCATCAAAAATATCTCCATTGTTTAAAGAAACAAAAAACAAAAACAGAGCGGTAATTTTAGGGACACGTGGAAAGCTGATTACATTGATTATGAGGGTAAACACTATTAATCAGAGCCACATGTTCCTGCGGAAAAAAGATACCCTCAGCTCACCCAGGAAATTAGCCTTCAACAGGTTTGTTGTATTTATTTTGCTTTTGTTTTCACATCTGGATCCCCAAACCTGGTTAATTATGTTTGTGTAGCCCATTAGCGTGATTGATTTTGCGAAGTTGAACCAACACGTGCCTGTCCTCACTTCCCATGTGCAACGAAGGCATCTCTGGACAGAGCACTCATTGTCTTCAGACTGATGACCATCATCACACATCCATTTAGACGTGTGTGTGCGTGCGTGCGTGTGTGTGTGAGGTGTGTGAGCGCTGTTCTCCCAGGCTTTAAAACCGCTTGTATACCGAGTGGCATCTTTGTCATTAGCCGCCGTATACGGTGCCCAGAGGGAGGGATGAGGAAAGTGTTGCTCATTCACATTTCAAAAGTGCGGTGTGCCACATTGGTTTCAATTAAAGTGAGGACTTGTGTACTGAGACTCACAACCCTGAATTAGAAGCCGCTGCTCACCATGTAGAACTGTGGGGGAAAAAAAATGAATTTATTTACTGCAAAATATTTGACAGTCCCAGCGCACCTGCTCCTCTGGAACAGTTATGGAGAAAGTGAAGTTTTTCCTCACTATTTCAATCGCCAAACAAAGAAAAAAGACCACTTTTTTTTTTTCTTTCTTGACAAACATACACTCAAGCATGCACACGCATACACATCCCACTATGCTGGAGATGTATGAAGGCAGTGTGTTGGATGGACTCCCTCACCTCTCATATGCAAATCGCTTCCCCCCATGCAGCTATGTGATTGGCTTGCTGTTATTAATATTCTGCCAGCGTGTGACTTCCTTTAGCCCGGAGTTACTGTGCCAACAGGCAGCACTAAAAAAGGGACTTTGTCAATGTTTGATGTCTCATGAAGTGATGCTGTGTGTGTGTGTGTGTGTG
>CAESWR010000120.1:20226-30556 GCA_903171835.1 Mullus surmuletus | reverse complement strand
AGTTTGCAAATATTATCATGATCATGATAATCCATTAATGTATTAACTCCCAATAATTTCCCTGGTAACTCATCAGTGTATAGTTCAGAGGTTCCATGTGATCACATGTACCTGAAAGGCAAACATCAGTGCCTTTATTAACACAAATATTTAAACTTATCTCTCCTCTATATTTTTAAAAGTTCAAGGATTTTCATTTTGAAAGTGTATGTTAGAAAATCACCGCAGGTATTCCTCATTTCTGTTTTTCTTTTTTTTCTTTTTTCTTTGCGGCAAGTCATTGTAACAATCTCTTTGTTGGCATCTCAATAGATGTCAATCCCTTCTTATATTTTTTATTAAATATTTTTTTCTGTTTTTTCCTCTTTGTGCCTTATCAAAATTATCTTTAGAGCCTTTTTTTTCTTTTCACAAGCTTTTTTCCACTCCCTTTGTCTGCTGTGGTTTTGCCCTTTTTTTTTTATGATGCTGTCTATCGACTTGGACAATGGACAATGTCAATCATGACAGTCCAATAATGTATCCAAAAATACATTACATGATTCATTAGTGTCCTCCACATAAACTCTGCCAATCACTTTTCAAAAGTACCACCTTAAGAGCCATAATTGCCACTTGTATCTAAGGATAATCAAGTTGTTAGTCATCCTTTTATTCTTAATCTTCAACTACATATTTACTTAATAAGTGCACAACTCTGGTGTTCTGGTGTTCCACCAACCATTGGTTCAATGGCAATAATTTCCATTAAATTGTAAATAGTTATTGTCATATTACCGATATCTCACACTTTCTCGTTAAGACTATCCAGATGCTACATTTACGGCATGTAATCCATCCTGCTGTCTCTATAACTGCAATTACAAATAAACTTTTCCAGCATTTTTTTAAATTAAGTTTAGACAAGTTCATGTAAAGATTGTTGAAGTGCATCTGACAACCACTTAATTTTCACATTAGAATTGAACAAAGAACAACAAATCTGGTGATGTAAGCTTATTCTTTAAGTAGGAGTGGAACTCTGGATCAATAGAGACCCCCCCCCCCCGTCCTTTCAATTGCACAGTTTTGTGATTTAGATGGTCAAAAGACATTTTTTTTTTCTTTCAGAAGAAACTGTTAGTCCTCACTTGGTACCTGACAAATAATATTTCACCATACAACAACCACAAATCGGCAGCATTCTATTTCCATCTCATCGCCATTATAGTAGCATATTTCTTGACTTAATATGCCATTGTGATTGGAAATTCTTCATGCAAAATGAACCATTTTGTATAGAAATCAACAACTGTCAGACTGCCTGCTGTGGCTTTGTCCCGCATATTTCTACAAAATGTATCTACTTTGGTTGCATGTTTTCTTAGTGGGCTGCTTCATTATGAGCTGTGCTCTGCATGTAGATCTACACTGATCTATATTCAGGGCCTAACCCTACTCTCTCAGATGGGGATTACGCGCTCTAGAGGCAGGGTAATTTGATATCCATTGATTGAGTCAAGAGCCAATCTGAAATTGAGGAATTGTAGTTATTGCTATTGATTTTAATAACTAGGCTGTTACAGTTCATTCATTGCGGCTCTAGTCGATACAGAAGTGAAGCGTTCCCTCCAAGGAAAGGACAGTGCTTGAGCCTGCTGTCTTTCATGTGACAGTGAAATATGCCAGTGGTACAGAGATGCACTTTGCTGTATTTACAACGGAGCCTTCTGCTGTTGTTTATTACGATGTGTTGTGGCATGATAGCTGATGATAAAGATCATCACCGCAATTGCACACAATAAAACTCCATTTACAAAACAAAACAGTAAAGCATTGGAAATGAGATCCTCTGTGTTATGTTAATGCTGTGGTGTGTATGTGAGCCATTATAGCTCCCAGTGCATGCATACTTTATGGTGCTGCTCATATTCTCTTTCAGCCCTTTCAATAACCCCACAAAGCTTGTTAATTTGGTTTAGTCCGCTGAGACCTTCACTCAAACTTTCTACTGATCCATATTTAACTAGTTATTGGTTTCACTGTCCCGTAGGAGGTTGCATTCATTAATAGATCTCGGTCTGGAAGTAAAGACCATCTCTGCCTCATCAAACACTCTAAAGAATATTTCAAAATCCATGATTAAGGGTAAACCACAATGTCCTCATTTAATGGTCCCGGAGATGTCACAAAATGCGCCACACACAACCAAACAAACTAAAGCAGTGTTAAACGCTCATTAGTAGCCTTATTTTTAATTTAAATTGTTCGTATTAATCAGGAGAACCTGTTTTCCAAAACACGCAGCAGGCTCTGTAAGGTATATTTCAAATATATATGTAGGTCTTAAGGAGAGGGTAATGGGTGTCTGAGCCTCAGGCAAAACACGGAGGTGTGAGCCTGCATGCAAGCAGCCAGTGGTGACTTACTTTTAAGTTATAGTAATTATTGAAACATTTGACAGGGTCAGGCAGGCAGAATGAGAGAGACCGCAGGGATTAAGAAAGAAATGGTATTTTATCGTTTTCTTATTCTTCTTAATTTGATGCCCTCAGAACCTTTGATGCAAATAGTTTTTAGAGACAAACATCTTTGTTTATCATATTGATTTATGTTTAACATATTGATGAGCTTTTCATGGACTTGTACGAAAAGGGCAAAGGATACAAATCTATGGTGTAAAATGAATAAATTAACAAATATTATCTTCTGCATACAGACAATAGTTTCCTTGTAGTCTGTGCAAATGCACTTGTATTCATATAGTCGTGGATGTTTGAATAAGAATAAAGGGGGCTCAGAAAGAAGAGAGGACTTTTCAGAATATAACTCAGTAATTAGAGCTTTTCCAACCAGCAAAACCTTTCCACCTCCCTGATTAGCATAAAGCTACATGATGACAAAAAGGTTTATTAGTATAGACGGCTACGAGGTGCCAGCAGTTGGTATTCAAGGTAGCGACTGCACACACGATGAAAGCAAGGGTGATGATTTATGCAAAAGTCCGACTACATATCTGTGTTGACATATCCTTGCTCGAGCCAATAGGTATGAATGTGAACAAATACAAACAATTCAGATAAGATTACATGCTTCACTTCTGCATTTCAAATTTGTTATACACATTTTCCACGTGCCTTACGTTCATGGAAAGATTTTCATTCTTCACAGTATTCCGTCTTGTACTTCTTTAAATGCCTGAAGCAAACTTTATTAATTCTTAGCAGAAACAATTAAAGCAGAGGCAGACAACAGCAATTGAAAAAACTTTGAGTGTAAATTTGAATACAGATGCAAACACTTGAACCCCTGCAGCTGCACGGTGTCTAAAGTTAAATATATGACACTTTTTATGCAGTGGAAGTGTTTGTTTTTATTTTAAATTCGAGACTCTTGGAGGCTCTGCGGGTGCCAGGTGAAGATGCTGTGCACGGAGCGATGCGAACCCCGCGGTGTGCGCGGCGAGAGGCAATCCTCGCTAAGGAGATGAAGCGTGGCTATTGCAGCTCTAAGTGGGAATGAATGGAAGGCTAATTTGATGGGAGCCACTTTTCTCCCCACCACATTTAAAACCCCATTATACCAACATCCACTGTGAATACCCCACAGGTCCGTCTTCAAAATGAGAGAGCTGCACAGGCCACGCGTGTAAAAATGCACAGAGTGTTTATGCTGCAGTTTACCCCGTTTGAAAAAGCGTAGAGGTTGCTGACGTCAGTGAACGCGGCACGGCATTATGGTTACTAGACCTTGAACGATCCGGAGCTTCTCAAAGGTTAGCGCGCTGACACGGTCTCTCTCACTCTGCCTTCTCTCTCGTACACTCTCATCTTCACACCCACACACACCTGTTACTGAAGCCCATTAGCACCCCTGCTGAGGATCTGTTTGGCTTTTAGACTCGGGCACAGTAGACCCCCTGTGAGGACGGGGACTGGCACCGTCTCTCGCCGCCCTCCCCCTCTCCGCTCCTGTAAATGGTGAGCAGAAGAACAGCGCCCCGGGAGCCGGCACTGTAAAGCAAACGCACCGCCAGCGTCATGGGTTCAGAGCTTCACCGGATTTTCACAGACCACGCAGCGATCGATTCGGCAAAATCAGGAGTGGCAGAAGTGTGCATGCGGGGTTGGTTTTTTTGTGTGCGCGCCTGCTGGAATGTGCAATCTATGTGGGTGTGTGCACGAGTTGGTCTTTTTTGTCTGCGTGAGATCTCCTGTGGGGGTGGGGGTGTGTAAAAAACATCAATATGTTACAGAATTGGGTTTTTTTGTTGTTGATTTTTTTTTTCCCTCATCGCTGTTATCTTTGGCTTCCCACCTCCATTACACCCCCATCAGCTCTGGATGGATTAAATCAGCAATAAAGACTTCCATCCATGTCTCTGTAAAAGACATGAGACACATTAGGAGAACAAACACACACACACACGCACAATAGACGTGTCTTATATCTGTGTCCGTGATTTTTCATGCGCATGTTTGATTCACATATGCATTCGCATGTTTATGTACGTAAAAATAAAATGAAACAGGAAAGACACAAGGATTAGTCACAGCACCTTGGGCAGTGCGCATTCAGATGCCCGGCAAATGATTAGAAATGGTTTTTATTGACATTGTAAATGTGTTTTACACAGGCAATAGTCTGCCAAGGGGATAAAAGACTCATGCTATCAAAGCCACATGTGGCAGCCCTCCCACAATGCAGGACTGTGTGTGTGCCAGTGTGTGTGTGTGCCAGTGTGTGCTTGCATTTGAGTGTTTTTTTTTAGATCTCTTCTTTTAATTACACCCCTTGTGAATTTGTTGAGAAGTGGGAGATCGGCTATAGTATGTAAAGTATCTTTGGCCAGGAATTATCTTTTAAGGCTGTTTGATCTTCAGGAATAAGTCATTACTTTGCAGCCAATCCGCTCCCTCCGCCATCCCTCCGTGTATGCACTTTCTTGGCATGTTGGGTTTCAGGGCGTGGCGACACACCGCACACACGGGTTTCCAGAGGTACGGTGAGGACGTGGTTAACTCAAAAACTGAAAAGCCGAAGATTCCAATCTCTGCTTCATGCTGCTTGGGTTAATCAAGAGGCTCATTGTGCAGCACACTGCACATGGTGAGAGCCGGCCACGTCTTAAGGCCCTAGCCTTGAAGATAGAACAAGAGATTAAAAGTTTGAGTGTGTAATGTGTGCATTTGCGCAAAAGTGTGTGTGAGGTGCTCAAACGGGGTGCAGATAAGAGGATTGTTAACACTGGATGAAGAGCAACCATTAAATGGGAATTGGCTGACCAGATGCTCTTCTCACCGCATACAAATTACAGCCTTTAAAGGTACAATTTGTTGTAATTCGAACAAGATTGCCCCTTCATATTCCGTACTCCTTAGCACATAACAAAGCTCTTGATTTATCAGCAGACCGGTGACTTGCCTGGGCCGCCGCTCCTCCACTCCTGCAGTGACTTGGCTTTTCAGGCTGAAGAGACTCGATGAGAGATTGTCAGGCTATGCGCCATAACGTAAGATTCTATGGGAATATGTGGTCACTGCACTGGCTCACTATTATCTCTTGACTAGACTTTTTTTTCACCAAACTGTGCCCACGCTGCTGTGCTGATTTAGTCCTTGTACTTACAGTTACACTCACAAATACAACCCTGTCATTTTTAGGAGCTGTACCGACTTATTTTGTCAAACCATAAAAAACGGCATTTGATGGTTTACTGTGTAAGTGCGACATTCTGGCACAGATTTTCCGCTCTCTATATTTGCAAAAACAAGGCTTCCAGGCGTCCAAAAAAGTCATAAAAAAGTGAAAATCTTTCTCTGTTGCTCTTACTCTGGGCTGTTTGCTCTGTTTCAGGGTTCCTCGGAGCACGTTTGAAGTCCTTTTGAGACAGGCTGCCAAACTGTGTCAATGCCAAGAGAAGCATTAGCGGACCCTGCGCAGTCCACCGCCACACCCCCACCCCTCCCCAAATGGATATTAATAAACCCTCCTCCGTCTAGCGTCCACTCTCCAACCAGTTCCACTTCTCTCCCTCTCCTACCCCCGCCCCCCTCCCCACCCACCCACCTCCGTCTTGCTCTCCATCCTCCCTTTCGTTTTCTGTCTCCAGTCCTTTCCCCCTTAAGTATCAATAACTCTTGCTTGCCACACGCAAACACATAATCGTTTCCATCACTTGAGAGGACATTGTACTGAGGTGCATTCACTTCCTGGAACCTTACCTTACTCTCAAATCAAGTCTAAAAGTCAATGATTTATGTTATGGAGTTTTTCTTTTTATCCTCAGAGGGGAGGCGAGTCCCCACCTTATGAGGAAAATACACGGGTGCTCATGGCAGTAGTTGCAGTGTCAGGCTTTCCATGGGGGTTGGGATGGTTATATAGTGGACTCTGTGGGTTTAGTAAAATCCTCATTAGGACTCAGTGTAGGTGTGAACATCCCTGCTGCTGTCTCATAACAAAGTGCTTACCTCGACAGAATGCCCCCCCCAAACACACACACACACACATGCAGACACACACAGCTGCAGCAATAATAACAGGAGACACGCTTGCATCTCCGCATAGCGCACGATATGTGGTGCCTAATGTAAATATGACATGGCTGAAACGAATATGCAGCTGGGACATAAAACTGGGTGTGTCGTGGTTAACAGTATTTCAGGAGTGGATTCAACATTGTGAAAGATGATACAAAAGATGCAGAATGACAGACATTTCTCCTCTCAGTTTGTCTTTAAAACCATATTCATACATGCTCCATTCGCTGTTCTCGGATGGATTGAAGCACAGTGGGCTCCCAAAGTCAACATAGACAGAGGTACCACTCTGGGATGTTCTGCAAACACAGGATCCAGCCGCCAGCAAGAACGCAACCATGTGCTCCTTTATAAAACATAGTCTTCAACATGTGCACATGGGGACTGTGACAAAAATACACATGTAAACATGAACGGGTTTAAAATGCTGCATCTCGCTGATCACAGCTGATGGCGCCGCAAATCTGCATAACACTCGACACGTCACTTCACCCATGAGTCATGTAAAGTGGCTAATGACGTCTATAGTCTCCAAAATAGCTGGAAATGCCATCGTGTCGCACTGGTCCAATATTTTGATAAATTCAAGGACGTTAACATTTGTGTGGCTGATTGGCACCTGCGTATGCGTCCGAGTGTGTGTGTGTTGGGCCACTCTGCCCTCTTACACGCACGTGCACCAACACTTGAAGTGCCGCTCATTTGGCTAACAGACCTCATTACACGGGTGAATGGATCATCGACCCCTTGGTGGAGGAATTAAAGAAATCTCCCCTTTCTTCCCCTCCATCCAGATTGTGTGACACGATGTCCTGGGGTTATTTACCTGCTCTCTCTAGCATATCAGCTAATCTCACCTGCAGTCCAAAAACCTTGCTCATGACAAGCCAAAACGTCTGCAACAAAATGAGGTCGGCTAAGAGAATGCTTTTTCGGACGCCAAAGTGGAACCCCGGTGTCTAATGCAGACAACTTTACCCCAACAACGCTCGTTCCACACGTTATATTTACTTTGAATAATTTACAAAGTAGCAGTCTTTTGAATATGCCATTTGTCATTTAAATTGACTCTCACATTTCAAAGTTCATTTTACTAATCACGGGGAGTATGAAGCGGTTTATGAGCTTGCTCTGGTGGCAGAAAGAAAAAATCCTTATCAAGTTTGAGAAAATTACTCAATTAAATATTCTCACCATGAGTCTGAGATAGCAGGTTTTTATAAGTGCCTGAACTGTTTGAAAGTGTTCATGCAAACAGAACATTTGACTATCAGTGCTTCGCATTGGGAAAAATATTTTTATTATGTAGCATCTGCAGGAATGTTGCAGGAATGTCTTTCGCAACGCTAAGTCCCAAGGAAGTGATTGTAGTTGTGGTGAGCTGTTAGTTGAAGTGCGTCAGCAGGCAACACACCGCTCGCATGGCAAGGAATTATATACATCCGCTCTGACATGAAATGCTCTTTTCTTTTGTTAACTTTTTATTTTGCCAGTTACAAGCAAAACAACAGCAACACCGACAACATAAAATCCAAATAGAAACAGTAACATACTGGGGAAGCGTTTCACATTATCCTTTTTTTGAAGAGCATTGTGGCTGGGATTTGGCCTTGCATGTAGACCATTTCTGCCATCGTTGTTTAAAATCCCCTTCACGCTCAAGCAAAAGGCGATTTTTCGATGGCGTACATCTCCTACAATGACCAACCACTGTCTTGGCCTTGGGGGGGGCGCTTTTCAACCAGTTCAAGGCCTGTTTGATAGCAATTGTCAGTAATTTAAAGAGGTAAGTGTCTTTCTCTTCAATTACTTCACCACTCCGTCTTGCTCCGGGACCCTGCCGGGCGGGTTAGCCCCAGCCGTGCTCCTAGCAAGAAGACCAGTGAGCAGATATTTCCTGGTTGCGCTCTGTAACAGTGCTATTTGTTCTGAAGCAACTACCACCTGCTGGTGTGCTATAATTCATTATAAACTTAAACCGTCTTAGTGTTCAATCTGTCGCCGAGAAACTAACGTTCGGGCTTGCTTTTACTTTCCTCCGGGATCAAACTATTTGCACGGTATTTAATTGCACAGCTTTGCATTCTTTTGCATCATCCCATATCGTGTTCAATCACATTCAGTTCAAATTACATATTGTTGAATCACTTATTGTGTATTGTGTCGTATCATATTGAGTTGCTAGTTGCTTTGTATGCGCAACACTTCAGCCTCAGTCATGCAGATCACTTTTGTAGATTGTAGAAGCTCAGCAGAATGCTGAAATGTCATCTCCCCCCCGATAAATCAGCTTAGCTTTGTATGGCTTATGCATACACACCTGCTCATATGAAGACACACACACCTGAGCACACACATGTCAAATACTTGGTAAATAGCTCACTGGGCCAGTACAGAATATTATTTATACTCGGCGATTCAACTCTGATGACAGTGTTAGTTCAATTTATCCTAATTGTAAGGCAATCAGAGGTTCCAGATGTGTCCTGAGGAATGAGTGGCCTCTTGCACAATCTGTGGCCGCAGCTACAGATACTCAAATGATCATGACAACACTAATTAACATGATGACAACCGCCTAAAATCCCGACCACAGCTGGGCTCTGGTCAACGTGGCAACATATCATGGCCGCGCGTTCTTGACATTCTTTCCAGAACATTGGGCAAAGGGGCTGCTGCACATGATGCAAAGCGTGGACACACACACACACACACACACACACACAAATACAGACGTTTGGCAGGTGTGTATGTGCTAGTGGGTTTTGGAACAGCTTGAAGAAATGTGTCATCTTTTTGTGACCTCCCAGCTGCATGCCACTGGAGAGAAAATAACCACAAAAAAAAAACACTATTAAACCAATGAACCTTGGCGAGGCGAGTGTGTGTGTGTGTGTTTGTGGCTGTGTGTTTATATTCCATGTGCACATGTGACAATCAAATGCCTCGGAGGGGGGGAAAAATACATCCAGTGAGAGTTGGACTTATTACTCACTGTCCCTCCCTTCAGTCATCCCCTCAGCCTCCCTCCTTCATTGAGAAATCGCCCACACTGCTGTGAGGCTCTCCTCTCCCTTCTTCTCTTCCCATCTACTTCTGCTCATATATTGCATCCTTCAACCTCCCACCCTGAAGCCCCCGTCTCCACTAAAGATGTCAGACAATGGCTTCACACTGATCAAATGAGACAGTGTGTCAGTTCCATCACAGGCCACAGGGAACAGTACGAACAAGTGAAATTGTTTGTGAATGTGTGTGTGTGTGAGGGATTGGAAGGATGAGCGTGCATGTGTGGTAATATGTCTGTGTGTGTTTCCTGTGTGCGTGCGTAAAAACTCTAAGGTCCAGATGTGTGTGTGTGTGTGTGTGAGGTCATGACGTCAAGGTATCGCCTGAAAGAGCACGCAGGGGGAAAATAGAGGGGGGGAAGGAGGGATGTGATGGGTGAAGGATGTGAGCAACATCAAACGGGATGAAAGAAAACAAAAAAACCTGCTCTGACATACGTGTCTGTGTGGCGTTTGTTTTTGTCTCGCTCCTTCTGTTTTGTATTCCTAATGGGAGTAAATTTCGCAGCAACTAAAATCAGGTGCAGCTGAACCTTTTGAGAGCTTGAGGACTCACCCAAAATCTCATTTCAAATTGTAATTATTGGTAAATGATGACCATCCCCGGCACCGATACATCATAACCTGCCTGTTTTTCGTTTTCCTTTCGTGGGATGATTCTCTTTTACCATATATGGCTCGTTTTAAACCCGCAGAAGGAGGAGTATGTTTCTGTGTCTTTGGGAAGCTGTCGCGGATAAA
>CAESWR010000119.1:286022-300917 GCA_903171835.1 Mullus surmuletus | reverse complement strand
CCCCCCCCCCCCCCCATCAGACCCTGTGATCCCTGGTCTTTCAATCCTCCTAGAAAACTAAAAAGGTGAACTCCAGTTCTTTCAAACTCAGTGCATTGGGTAGTAAACACTCCAGCTTCAGCAAGAGTGTTTACTACCCAACGCAAACTCTGGATATCACATAAAATGGATAACACACTTGATAACAAACTTGGTAGCATAAGAGCACACAAGCTTCCCCTGCGGTTTCCTGACTGAGAGAGTGTACCAGACTCGATGGTTTCCAATGTCTCAATAAGCTTCCTATGCAGGGTTTCTGCAAAAAACGCCTTCCCGGAAACCCTGAAACATTTCTGAGCAGTTTTATAGGAACCACAAACCATTGGGCGTTGCAGATTTATAGTTTGCTTGTTTGAGACGAGACAAAACTGACATGTTGGGCAACTCTTTGTACATTCTGACAGAACTCCTCCGGGGCAAACTTTTTGCTAGCAATCTCTCATCAAAGGGCACGACAACAGTTTATTTTTTTTTCTGAACTGCGCAAAAATATCTCTCCAAACACGGAGAATGGAAAAAGTTGACATTTTGAGGCGGAAAGATTTATGAGGTTCTTTTTTCAACTTTAGCTTTGTGTGCATGGCTTAGTTTCCTCCCCCTCGTGTTCTACTCATTACTTTTTTTTTCACTATTTATTATCTGTGCTGCGGCAATGAGCGCAGGGTGAATATTGCCCTCTAATAAAAACACGTGAGATTGTAAACCACCTGACAATAAAACTCTAATAGCAGCCGCAAAGCGTAATCAGCTCCACATTAAGTCCAGAGGTGAACCACACACAGGCCTCCAGCAGCGACGAATAAACCAGAAATTAGCTCGACTTAAGCAGTTAACCCTTAAGAGTTCCTGGGGACGTTTTTTGACCATTTAGAGGCGCAAAACCCAGACAAAATCTTTGCTATTTGATATGTATCGTTCATGCTGAAGCTGATTAACAAGGCTAAGTCATTTAAAGTTGGAAAAAATATGAATATATAATTTTTTTTACAGCAGTCTTTTGAAGGAGGCGCTTTTTGTCCCCAGGAACTAATAAGAGAGTTTGCTAAAAAAAAATCTGTCACTGCAGAAAAAATCAGAATGCCTTAAATTCAATGTTGCTGCTAATCATTGACCCATCTGAGGCTCTAATAATAATAATCATTAAATACTTTTTGATTTGCATTTGATGGAAATTATTTGAGTTTTTGTACTTTTTTTCAGATTAAAATATTGTGGAGTTACGTAAACAAACTAATTTAGTATTTAAAGGGTTAAAATCCCCCCAAAATAAATAATATTCTATACATATATTTCAGGCTGAAGTTGATTAAAAGATTGACTCATTTGAAGCGGAGAAAATATGAATATATGTTATTTTTAGAGCAGTTTTTCGGGAGGGGGCGTTTTCGGTCCTAAGGGACCATTGAGAACGTTTTTCTTCAGAAACTCTTTAGGGAAGTGTGGAGAAAAAAAATGCAGGAGGCGGCAATTGTCAAAGCAGAAATACATACCATCTTTAGAAATGTGCACAAACACAAAGTTTACAAAAAACGTAAATAGCACCAAGTCGATATACAGTATTTTTCCGTCTTTTTAGAAACATAAAAAGGCCAGACAAGTGTCCACACGGGGGAGATGTCGAGTGTGCTTGTCAGTAGAAACCCGTAGCAGCGTATTAGTTCCACCTCACTCACTTCGTTCTGTTATCTTTTCTTTTTGTTTTTGCACAAACGCCTCTAATACATTTTTAATATAATAACAATGCAGTCACTTCATATAAGTTAAACCCCCCCAAAAAAAGAGAAAAAAGGTCAAACGTGAAAAACAAACAAATGCCCTACGGAATAAAAACCTTGAGGAGGAATTTCGCCCAGCTATACAGCCACAGGTGTGTCTTTGTGTCCGGCCTCTCCTCACCTCGCTGAGCAAAGCGCCCAAGACATCTGGAGGCTCCGCTCTCCGGGGCTGATGAGAAATCACTTTTAACCACTTCAGTTCATTTGCATGCGTGCAGATGGGGTTTGAAAAGCGAGATGGGAGCTGCAGATGAAGTCACTTGAGTCTGTTTTTTTTCTGTTTCTCCGTTCCTCCGATGCCACAAGGGCTGGGTATCAGTACTCACCTTTCAGGTATCGACCGAAACAACTCAAGTAGTAACAAAACTGCGCCTGTCAAACGATACCTGCAATCGGTTGTTTTTGTACCCAGATCTAGAAAAAAAAGACTGTCAATTACCTACCACAAGCATAATTTGAGCAGTTTCAAAATGTATTTGTGTAAAAAAAAAATTCAATGGTGAGGAGTGGTGACATTTGCACAACTTTCTATTTGCATGATTAAAGCTGCACTATGTAGTCATTTTTTTGGTGCTATTTGCTAAAATTGTTATTATGATCTGACAGTATAATAAGATACAAGTCAACTGTGAAAAACATGGCAGCCCCCATGAGACCCGCTCCTGTCTAAATATCAACATCTCCTTCAAAGTGTAAGAAAACACCATTAGTCATTTCTGGAAACTAAAGCAAATACACGCTGCAACTGTAGTTTTGCAGTACGAGGTATTATGAGGTATTGCAATACCTCAAAAGGATGAGAGCTATTACTTGCAATGCTTTATGGGAAATTTTGAGATGCCTATACAGGGCATTGAATTTGATCACAAAGGCTTTGGACATCACTACAAAATGGCGTAACCCCTATACAGGGCTCTATATGGGGCCGTCTATAGTGGGCCGCCTAAAGGGGGGTGATTTCGGACAAAGCCCATGTTTTTCCTTGTTTGGGACCGGTAGCAACATAGGCCCCCATGAGACTCGCTCCTGTCTAAACACATCTCCTTCAAAGTGTACGAAAACACCATGAGTCAAATTAAGATGCACTTCTTGATTGTTGCTTATTTGTAAAATCATACAGTTACGCAGTGTCTTTCTGTAGTTTTGCATCTGAAGTATTATGAGGTATTGCAATACCTCGTAAGGATGGAGTCTACCGGTCCACAGCAGTCCGTCACTGACCACTATTGCCTTCGTCAAAGATAAATGAAAAATTGCTTAAAAGGAGACATTTGGACTGTGCCAGAAATAAGACGTGGGTAAATGTCGGAGTGTCTTGCTAATGTGGTTATCCGCCCGCTTGTAATATGGTTACAAGCCTGTGTGTGCACGGCAGAAGGAGGAGGGACTTTAAATTTTTGAAGTCCACGATTTTCTCGTAACTACATACTGCAGCTTGAAAGGACAGTTTGGATTTTTTGACATGTAGTCATATGAGATCCTCACCATCAGTGTGGTTCATCAGCAATTACTTTTCCCCCACTGCGTCCCGTGAGTTCCGGCCTGGTTTCAGTGTTGCAGAAAGTAGTTCCGTCTAGTTGCTGGGGTCACACGGATAAAGCGTTTTGCTCCAAAAAAGAACATGCGTTCAAAAAAGTAATCCATTTGCATCACCAATTCTTGGCCGCAAAAAAGTCCAACCTCAGAATCAACTGCCACTATTTTCCCTCTCTTTGTATCACTGCGCGCACCATCATCAGCTGTTTCACAGGGGATTTGTCATGCAAATGGATTACTTTTTTGAACGCGTGTTCTTTTTTGGAGCAAAACACTTTATCCGTGTGACCCCAGCAAGTAGACGGAAGTACTTTCTGCAACAACGAAACCAGGCTGGAACTCCTCTCATGAGACGCAGTGAGGGAAAAGTCACTGCTGATGAACCACACTGGTGGTGAGGAGCTCATACAACTTCATGTCAAAAAATCCCAACTATTCCATTAATATTGAATGAAGTCTCAAAGAGTATCAAATGAAGCACTCAATAGGTATGGGTATCGTTTTAAGGGTACTGGTATCGGCACTGGTATCGGACATCTTTAAACGATACCCAGCCCTGGATGCTACTGGTCTCCTTTGTGTCTGGCGCAGTCTTTGACCTCCCCCTTCAGCTCGGCCAGCTGCTCCGAGTGCTCGGCCAGGGTTCCGTTGACCCCGGCCAGGTAGGAGTCCGAGTGCCTCTCCAGCTCGGCGCGGATCCTCTCCAGCTGCTCGGCCAGCTCGCCCAGGCTGCCGCACTGGCCCTCAACCTGGCTCACGCGACTGTCCACGTCCTTCACCTCGCGCTGTGCCTCGGCAGCCGTGCTGCGGCAGCCCTGCAGCTCGCCGGCCAGCTGCCTCCTCAGCGCCACCAGCTCGCCCTTCAGCTGGGCCAGCCGCCGCTCGCCGGCCCCCAGCAGGGATGCCTGGTGGCCTACGATGCGCGTGATCCCCTGCACCTGGTTGACCAGATGGTTCTCGCGCTGCTCCCAGCTGGAGTTGGCATGTCCCACCTCGCCAGCGATGACGCTGATGGAGTCCTTCAGGCCCTTGAGGGTGCGGTTGACCGAGTTGATGTTGACTTTCAGGAGGGTGATCTCACCATGCACCGATCCCTCCGACTCCTCCTGTGAGATGCGGAGGAGCAGGTTCTGCAGGGTGTTGTTCAGGCGGTCCAGCCGGTGCGAGTGGTTGTCCAGGTGGTCCGTCATCTTCTTCCCCACGTCCTCGCAGTCCTCATCCACGCCAGCGCCCCGGATGCCCCCTGCTGGAGGCGTGGCAGGCGAGCAGGAGGAGGTGCAGAGCAGCTCCAGGTCGATGAGCTGCTTCTGGATACCGTCCAGCTCCCCCTCCACGCGCCGCCGCACCGACTCGATCTCCGTCTCCAGCGCCGGCACCACCTGGCCCTCCAGGAGAGCCGGTGCCGTGGCATTGCTCAGCTCCTCCACGGCCACAAACACCCTCTCCTCCAGGGTCTTCAGCTTGTCCTCCAGCATGTTCTTGAAGCCGTCCAGGCCGCCAGGGAGTCCAGCTGCCACGCCGTCCGGCCCGAGCTCGGTAGAGTTGAGGCGGCCCTCGATGTCTACCAGGCGGGTCTCGATCAGCGTCTCCACGTGGATGCTCTGGTCGGTGAGTGCCAACTGAAGCTGCCGCTGAGACTCGGTAAGGCCTTTCACGGACTCCTCAAGCAGCAGAACCCGCTGGGATAGACTGTTGACCTGCAAAATTCAACATGTTTAGTTGAGGGATTTGTCTCAGAAGTCAGAAGCCATTAACCCTTCAGAGTTCCTGGGGACGTTTTTTGTCCTGTCCTCGTTTGCCCTGTCCCTCCATCATTTTCGTCTTCTTCATCGGACGGCTCAATGCATGATGAGATACCCACCACTCGTGAGTGACCATCGGATGGTCATTATTTTTTGCGATTGCTTTATGATCACAAAGGTTATGGACACCACTACAAAATGGTGTAACCCCTATATAGGGGTCTATATAACGGCATCTATATATGAGGTATTGCAATACGTCAAAGGATGAGGGTCTATTACTTGTGATGCTTTATGGGAAATTCTGAGTCTCCTACATTGGACATTTAATTTGATCACAAAGGTTTCGGACACCGTTCCAAAATCGTGTAACCCATATATGGGACTCTATATAGGGGTTAGGGGGGCGATTTCCTACACAACCCATGTTTTTCCTTGTTCAGGACCAGTACCGACATGGCGGCCCCCATGAGACTCGCTCCTGTCTAAATATTAATGTATCTTTTAAAGTATACGAAAACATGAGTCATTTCTAAATACTAAAATAAATGAACACTGCAACTGCAGTTTTGCAGTACGAGGTATTATAAGGCATTGCAATACCTCAAAAGGATGAGGGTCTATTAGTTGTGATGCTTTATGGGGAATTTTGAGTCGCCTACATATGGCATTGAATTTGATCATAAAGGTTTCGGACACCACTACAAAATGGCGTAACCCCGAAAGGACTCTATATATAGCTCTATATCGCCCCCTAACCCCTATACAGGGCCCTATATAGGGGTTAGGGGGCGATTTCGGACACAGCCCATGTTTTTCCTTGTTCAGGACCACTACCAACATGGCGGCCCCCATGAGACTCGCTCCTGTGTAAATATCAACACCTCCTTTACAGTGTACGAAAACACCATGAGAAATTTCTGGACACTAAAACAAATGCACGCTGTAAGTGGAGTATTGCAGTGCGGGGTATTACGAGGTATTGCAATACCTCGTAAGGGCGGGGGTGTACCTGTCCACAGCAGCTCTCTGTGAGCGTCAGGCCCTGGATCTGAGCCTGCAGCGTGCCCAGCTCCTCCCTGATCCCCGTCTCCCTCCCGTCCAGAGACTGCTGCATCTGCTCCTGCCCATCCATGTGCTCGCGGTGGCACTGCTTCTGCACTGCCCCAATCCTCTCGTCGCAGTGGCTCTTCATGTTGCTCATGCGCCGCTCGAATCCATCCAGGATCTCAGCGCGCACGCCAGCCAACTTGGCATCCAGGATCTCGTCCAGCTGAGGGCCGGTGCCTGGACCCGGGATGGGACTCCCTCTGGCCCCCTCCAGCAGACGCTTCAGCTGCCCGTCGTGGCCCAGGACCATTCCCTGGAGAGGGGAGGCGAAGAAGAGGTCACCACGGGAGGCTGGAGCGGGATCAGTTCCAGAGCACCGCCAAACCGTACCTGAATCTCCTCCAGGATGTGCGTCTTGGCCCGCAGCTCGTCCCGGACCTCCGTCACCCTCCCTGATAGATCTCCAAACCCAGGGAAGGTCTCGCCCCCTTCCAGTCCATCAGGGGTCCCGTCGGGCATCTCGCCGAAGCCCACCGCCGAGTCTGGGGTGCGCGGGGTGTTGGGTAACAGGGACACCAGGATCTTGTTGGTGTCCTCGCGCAGAGACGTGCGCAGCCGCTCCTCCAGCCCAGCCACCACGCCGTTGAGTGTGTCCAGGCCCTGCGTGAGGCGCCGCAGGTCTTCCTCCATGCGGTCCAAGCGCTCGCCTGTCACTCCCGAAACGCCAAATCTGTTTCCTGCCACCGCAAGACAAGAAAGGTGTTGGCAAAAGTCTGGCAACCCAAGAGGGGAGTCCCAATACAACTTTTTCACTTCCGATACGATACCGATATTTCTGCCATGAGTATTGGCTGATACTGATATTGATCCGAACTGATATCAGCACGAATCATACATATCTTTATGACTTATTTTGTAGTGTGGAATATTAGAAAAGGCTTGATCAAGTGACATTAGTCAAACAGAGAACAATAGTCAGCAACAGTGGCCATGAGAAAAACTGACCCATTTATTATTAACCCTTAGAGTTCAAAAATACTTTCTCATCATCCCTCAGAACGTCCCCAAACTGCTGTAAAAATAACATATATTAGTATTTTTTTACTCACTTTGAATGAGTCAGACTTTTTAATCAGCTTCAGCCCAAAATATATACACCAATTATCAATTATTTAGGGGGAATTTAACCCTTTACATTTGTTAAGTAACTTGATTAAGTAAGTATTTTAATCAATAAATAAATAAATACAAAACCTCAAATCATTTCCATCTTATGCAATTCAAGGAGGATTTAATTATTATTATTATTGGAGCCGCAGATGGTGTAATGATTAGCAGCAACATTGAATTTGAGATTTTCTTATTTTTTCTGCAGGGACTTCAGTGACTGCAGAAAAAGTTTTTATACCAAACTCTCTTATTAGTTCCTGGGGTCTCCTTCCAAAAGATTGCTGTAAAATTTCATATATTAATATTTGTTCCAACTTTAAATAAGTCAGTCGTGTTATTCAGCTTCAGCCCGAAAGATACATATCAAATATGAAAGATTTTCTTAGGGAATTTGATCTCCTAAATGGTTCAAAAACATTTGGACAAAAAACATCCCCAGGAACTCTTAACCAACGGGGTAACCTTAAACATAAGAATATTCTACAATTGCATAAAATAAATGAAAAATAAATTAGAAGACCCTGAAAAATAACCTTAAAACCTTTTAGCGGAGATTTTAGATGCAGGCTGATATAATCCGGTACTCGTTTTTTTTGCTGATGTCGGACCTATATCTGATATCAGTATCGGATCAGGACACTCCTACAGGAAACACGCGAGTCCGCTCTCACCGAAGTTTGACTTTCCGTGTCCGGCGGGCAGCTGGCCCGTGGGTATGGGCCTGTGGTTGGGGACCCCGGGGAAGGGTCTCCCCGGCTCCAGCTGGCCTCCTCCGGGCCTGTGGTCGACGGGGGCCCGCGGGCCGAGGGGGAAGCCCTTCGACCCGGGCCGGTGCGGCAGCCCGGCTGCCTTGAAGGGCGGCACGACCACGCCGGGCATGGAGGTGGGCCCATCGTAGCAGCTCTCGCCCGAGAAGCCGGGGCAGCACCTCCACTCCAGCTCCGTCACCATCTTATGGCCCACTTTGTACTTTGGCTTGTAGAAGGTCCGGTACCTGCGGGGACATGTCAGTTTCACTACAGTATTTCTCAATTGCTAAAATTGCTAAAACACTAAACCTTGCCACGGAATTTCTCAAATGCTAAACCCTACTACATTATTTCTCAATTGCTAAAACACTAAACCCTTCTGTCTGAACCAAATGCTCATGGTAGGCACAGGGAGCGAAAGTGCAACTCTTTTTTCAAACTCACAAAACCTCTGACTCTTCCTGCAAAACCAACCTAGTGATTTTTGTTTTGTTTTGAAAAATGCATTTTCTAATTGTGAACAGTAAAGATTATTTATCCAGCTTTACAATCTGATCATTGTGTTTTCCTTTTTTCGATGTTGTGTGTAATGACGGTTCTGTGGTGTATTTAATTGGGATTGACTCAGGCTCTGAGTTTGGTTCCAGAGGTTTTGTGAATGTAGTTTGAAAATTGGGTTTTGTGTTTGAGGAAAATGATGGAAGGCTGCAGGAAATGTGTCGTAGCAATTGAGAAAAACTGTAATTAACAGCTCGGGGTTGGGGCTGAGGACGGGGGGGCAGGGGGGCAGGGGGACAGGGCAGAGATAAAGGGATGAAGTTGTTCTCGGCGGGATTAAACACGGTTTATGGGGAGATTAGTAGATTAAGACAGAATGTAATGTAGCTGATGTGGCATCAGAGGATTGGATGATGGTCATCACTGAGCTTCACCGTCCTCTTTTTTGTTTTTTTTTAGAGCTCCAATTTTCTTTTGAATGGGCATCAACCCTCATCCTCCTCTCTTATCTCTACCACACACACACATACAAACACATACACACACACACAGATTCAGCCTCGTTGCTGTGAAAATCCACTCCTTTAATTTCGTGTGTGATGTGTGTGACGGGGGAGGGGGGTTGATATCAAAGAGAATCATACAGCAGTTTGAAAAAAGAGGCTAAACTGTGCAAACATGCAGACACACACACACACACACCTGCAGCTCATGTGTGTATGTGTGTGTATGTAGTGTGTTGTATTTGACCTAAGGATGAAAAAAAGAGACGGACACTAGCAGCTTTGTTTTGAAGCAGCTGACAAAATAATCGATCATTTTGCTCTGAGTCGGAGCTTCTTTTAAGTTGTCGGCCTCTGGGTCGACCTGTAGGATCCCACAAAAATATGAAATCTGAAGAACGCTCCTCACCTGACTCTTAAAACAGCAATTGATGAGTGATTAGTAGAATGATAATCTGTATTATTCCAACCAAGACACACTACTTCTTTCAAGAACAGGAAAAAAAGCCCCCAAGTGCTGGTATTATCTATTGTAGTTTTGTAGGAGTTTTTTTTTCATAAATTGTTAACTATTTTGTTTTCTGAATAGACTAGAATAGAATGTATTTATTGTCATTACAGTGTGCAATGAAATTGGGTTACTGTCTCGTTTGGTGCTGGGACAACATTCAGAGGACAAAAGAACACACAGCGCTCACAGCTGCAAGTGTGATGAAATATTAAAAGGACATATAAAATATTTATAAAAAAGAATAATAATAAAAAAAAAAAAATATATATATATAACTTAGTATACATAGTATACATATTAAGTAGTGCTTGTTTGTGATTTATTTAGCAAATGTCCTCATCACATTTCCTTCATCAGTTCTTCTGAAAAGACGGGGGGCGTCGCTAAAACAGACAATAGCTGAAAAAAGAGTTGTCAAAGTTTGTTAGTTGTTAAATCAAGAGGTCGTGTACAATCAAAATGTGTAAAGGAAGTAAAAAACTATGAGCTTTAGGGTCCACCGGGGGGGGGCCAGACCCCTCATTGAGAACCCAAACGTGGATTCAAACTGGAAAGCTGAGCATCTCTACATCAGTTGTTCTCCATTGTGGGATAATAAAGACTATTCTATTCATCTTTGTGAACACTAGAGGGCAGCATCCGCACAGAGAAGCGAGCTGCAGCTTTGAACCTGCAGCATGAGCAGCTGCTGCTTCTCACTGGTCAAATAATAACAAAAACTCACATGACGACAGGACATTTCTGCCCCCAGATGCACTTGGTGGTGTACTCGGCCTTCACGAAGGTGGCCACGCCGTCCTGCATGATGCATGTGATGTTCCTCTGGACCACGTAGGCGCAGTGGTTTCTGCGGGGACAGGAAGCGGAGGAGCGTTAAACAACGACGCCGCTCTTCATTTACAGAAATCACAACCTTTTCAAACAACAAACGTTCTCTTTGCAGATATCGGAAACACAAACCGTGGGAGTTTTCTCACGCAGGTTCCCCCTTCTATTGAGTCCGGCCCACTCATTAACACTTAAGAGTTCCTGGGGATGTTTTTTGTCCAGACCACTTTTTATTTCGTTGCATGAATATAGCTAAATTTGTCTCATGGATATTCATTTTCTTTAAAATTCTGGTGTCTGTTCTCAAGGCTAAGCTACAGACAAACTCACTCATTAGTTCCTAGGAGCGTAAAACGTCCCCCATTAAAAAACATTGACAATTGCCATTTTGACCCCATGTCTACAGTTACTTTTGTCTCCTACAAACTAATGCTTTCTTTGATATGAGGATTTTATTTTTTCTAGTACAAGCTCTCAAATTGTAATTTTCATATTGTTCAGGTCGGGCAATTTTTTTCCCTTTCTAAGCATTCAGTAAAGTTTTACACTCTTTACTACTATTTTTGCTGCTAAAATGTGTGTCATTATTTATGTTTCTTCTTCTTTCTTTCTTTCTTTCTTTCTGTCTTTCAGGCTGAAGCTGATTAACAAGACAGATGCACTTAAAGTTGGAAGAAGTATTAATCAATGATATTTTTACATCAGTCTTTTGAAAGGAGACGCTTTTCGTCCCCAGAAACCAATAAGAGAGTTTGCTATAAATTTCTGTCACTGTAGAAAAAATTACAATACTTCAAATTCAGTGTTGCAGCTAATCACTGACCCATCTGAGGCTCTAATAATAATAATGATCATAATCAGTAAATCCTCCTCCTCCATTTTATGGACATTTTTTGAATTTTTGTTTTTCAATTCAAATACTGTGGAGTTACGTAAACAAACTGGAATTTAGAGGGTTAAAATCCCCCCAAATAATTAATATTTGATATATATATTTCAGGCTGAAGTTGATTTATTGACTAATTTAAAGTGAAAAAAAAATATTAATAATTAAAAATGGTCATTTTTACAGCAGTTTTTAAGGAGGGGACATTTTTGGTCCTGAGAGATGCTTGAGAAAGTTTTTTTTTTATATCATCTTTTTCTTAGGGGTAAGAAATCGCGACGCCTCGGATGATTTGATTAATTGAGAACATCACCGGACACATCATAATTCTCCGGTAATGACTTTGAACAGTTGTTGCATCACGCTAAAGCCGGACCTTTTCTCTCTGGCGCTCACTTGGGTTGCCAGTAGCTCTATGGCAACTGCTAAATGGTTCCCTTGGCCGCCGCGCAGCACAGGAAATGATGAGCCACGCTGCCCGGGGCTCACATGTGACGGGGAAGCATCGCTCCCATTCAGAGGGGAGCGTTCAGGAACACATGCGCCGCTCAGAAACGTTGCTGCACAGCTGTTTCGGGACAAATACGGGCCTTGGGGAGGGGTGTGTGTGGGTCTCAACGCCAAGTTAACAGGTTCAGAGGGGTGACAGACAGCACGGCCTGGCGGGGTCTGTGAGAAAATGCCGCCATTTCTTCTGTGAATCGCCGGCTGTGTTGACAGTGTGTTCCTATGTGTGTGTGTTTCTGTGCGTGTGTGTGTGAGCGCTCTCTGCCCATGTTGACATATGTTAACGGCAGTGGAAGGAAAAGGGCAAGTTGACAGAGGTCCTTTCATAGTGGGTTGACGAGTTGCCGCCACCGCGGGCTTCGAAAGGACGGAAGTAGACCAGTACGACGTGTCTTCTCTTGTGTCGCAACTAGACGGAACTACTTTCTGCGACAGTGAAACTGGGCCGGAACTCCGCTCACGGGACGCAGTGGGGGAAAAGTCACTGCTGATGAACCACACTGATGGTGAGGATCTCATACAACTTCATGTAAAAAAATCACAACTATCCCTTTAAAGTGAGTCTCTGTTTAAAAAAGAAGAAGGGAAGAAAAGAAAAGCAGAGGAGGTTGTTTATTCGCTGGATTGAAACGTGTCGTGTAGCGTCATTGCTCCTGGCCTTCTGAAAAGTTAGTGTTTCTGCGCTCGCCGCCACACCACCTGCAAGCTCTCTTTCTGTTTCTCTTTCAGAAATCCCTGAAGGGGGTTAACGCTGATCACTCCCCACGCTCTCGTTTTCTGCTCAGGGTGATTTAGAGACAGAGCTCGGAGCCTTTGGTGCCAAAATAAATCCCTTTTTTCCCTTTTTTTTCTCTTCCCCTCCCTCGTATTTCAACATGTGCAAAGTCTGGCACAAACAGACGTGCACGAGATCACAGAGATGATTCTCTCTTCCTGAGAATTAAGTCCTGAAAGGGGCTTTTAATGGGCTTGGTTTCCTCATCATGAAATTGTAGATTCATTGAACTCGGTGATGGTGAGTTGTGTGTTTGACTGATGAGGCGAAGGCTCTGAGGTCCAGGGAGTGAGGATTTATTTCTCCCGCTATACTTCCAGGCTAACTTATCGGTTAATGCTGTCTCCGAAAATGTACCTGATTTCAGCGTTTTAGGTTTGAGAAAAAAAAGTTGTGTGTTTACTAGAACAAAGGTTATTACGGTAGCCGGGTAGGAAACACAAAGCGTGAGTGAGCATGTTGCACACAGACTAGAGCAGCAGTTATTACGGTAGCTGTTGGCGCGCCGCCTTTAGAGAAGAAGAAGAACAGAGCGTGCTCGTCACAGTTACGGCCCATAACTGTCCCAGTTTCTTCATTTCACCCTGATAACTTTTAATTAATATCTATCTCGGTGCTGGAAATGTGCCCGGATTCATTTCAGAAATCTGGTCACCTTCATTGGTGAGATACTGGTAGTATTTAGCATTTTTTAATAAGTTCGCAGTTGTTAGTAAGGTAGTCTTAGTTAATAAGCTAGAAGTAGTTTGTGAGCTAGCATTAGGAAATAAACTTACAATAGTTAATAAGGCTGCGACACGGTGCCGCAGCAAGAAGATCACAGGTTATAAGGTCAAAGGTCCCGGCGTGGGACCTTTCTGTGTGGAGTTTGCATGTTCTCCCTGTGTCTGCGTGGGTTCTCTCCGGGTTCTCCAGCTTCCTCCCACAGTCCAAAAACATGCATGTGAGGTGTATTGGGAACTCTAAATTGTCCGTAGGTTTGTGTGGGAGTGCGAATGGTTGTTTGTCTCTGTGTGTCCCTGCGATGAATTGGCGACTTGTCCAGGGTGAACCCTGCCTTCGCCCTATGACAGCTGGGACAGGCTCCAGCAGACCCCCGTGACCTTGATTTCAGGAAGAAGCGGGTATGGAAAATGGATGGATAGTTAGTAAGGTAAAATAAGTTAGTGAGTTGGCTAGCAGCAGTTTGTGAGCTAGCATCACTGAATAAGCTAGCAGAAGTTTGTGAGTTAGCATTAGTAAATAAGCTCACAATTAGTTGGTAAGGTAGTATAAGTTAGTAAGGTAGCATTAGTAAAGCAGCAGAAGTATCTTAGCGTTAGTTAATAAGTTAGCAGTAGTCAGTAAGATAGCAGATAGTTGGCATTAGTTAATAATCTAGCAGTTGTTAGGTAGCTAGAAGTTACTGTTAAAATGTATTTAGATGATGGAATTATGTTGTAATTTTTTGCCGTTAATATACCACAACATGTTTGAAAGAAGAACTGCTGGTCTCACATGATTAGCATACATGTTAGCATGATTAGCAAGCGAGCAGCAGTTGGGAGCTGGCTGATGTTTACTGCTTTTTGCAATAAAAACAAAATCTCCTCTACAAAGAATTACTTGCATCTTGAGTTCCATGCGCGTCGAGGAAGGGTTGCTGCATTGCCTGAGCAATGGTTTTTCTCTAAGGTTTCCTCTGTTAAAGGGAGTTTTCCCATACTATGCAAATATTTAAAAGTGATGTCTAGGCCAGATAACTGGCGCCAGAGAGATTAAACTAAATAAATCTTTTTTTTATGTTGTTGTGACGGCTGATGGAGAGCAGCGCAGGCGGTGACCTTCAGACTGACACACACACACCCACACACACAACGGCCCAACACTGCAGGAATCCAGATGTACAGACACATATACATGGGAAGGATTACGAAAAAAAGTTCTCACAGACCTGTCGATGTCATTTGGATCTGCGGGCTGATATTTTATCCTCCAGCCCGCACCTTGACAGACTAGAGGGCGTTCTGGCTTTCGAGAATATCAGAGAATAAATCCTCGGCCTTGTCGTGTTTGGTCAACATCAGGTCACCTCCTCTGCTTCGTTATTTTGGGAATGTCGAGTTCCCGTTGTAAGGGAGCGTGTTGTTGCAGTGGAACTCTTTTATGTCAAGTCCTGCAAGGCCGCAAGCGCCACAGGCCAGAGGTATACACTCGCTTTATCACCAGAAACACAAACCCATCATGGGTAAGTGGTTGTACGTGAGACGGGCGGCCGTCTGCCGTGTTTATTGTCTCAGCCACGTCCAGCTGTGGAGTGAACCCTGCTCGGGCTGCCGGAACCTGC
>CAESWR010000119.1:204029-216092 GCA_903171835.1 Mullus surmuletus | reverse complement strand
GCATAGCTCTTTAACCATTATTGCTCCTCTATTGCCTGGAGGCTCCAACTTTCAGTCCATACGTAGTTGCAGTGGAAACTTAAGTGCAACGATGATTGCAAAAATTATTCAACTTTCTAGAGAGAACGTCTGATATGTTTGGTCTATCCATCTTGAATGACATAATTCATGCCTTTTGCAAACTCCCATATTGTCTATCGTTCAGGATTCCTGGGGAACAATAGTCTGTATATAGGGGGAGAAGATGGAAAGAGGGGGAAGAAAGGGGAAGAAGGAAAATGAAGGAAAAGAGAGGAAATTTTGAGAAAATTAGAAAAAATGGAAGGAGCTTGTATACATTTGTGTCTCTGCTGTCCTTCACAAGTAAAGATACACATATTGTAGTCTATTAATTTGAGAAATCAGACCAAAAATGACACTTTAGCATAGGAGGCTCTTGATCCAAAGGTCGCCGGTTCAATTCCACCATTAGAACATGTTTCTTTTAACACAAACTACTGCCAAGTGTTATCAAATGTAACTAAACAAGGACTGTGGCTTCTTGTGTGCATCAGTCAAATTATTAGTACTGAAACCCTAATAAACTTTATGTATACATGTAGCCTACTAAATATTCTTAAAAAATCACATTTACTTATCACTTTTCACTGTAATAACTTTTATAGTAATTTTTACATTTCCGAATGAGGTACTGCAACAATATAATCATAATCTATGAATGAGTTAGCATGTTTGCAGGAAAACCTGAAGCAAGAAAAACAGGAATAAATTAAACAATTTAAAATGGATAAAAATAAATTATAAATAGGATTGGTGGTGGTGAGGGCAGGGGGCCAGACGGAGCAATGTCTTTCAGGTGTCTTTGCTTTCCCTTAGAAAAATCACAAGCATATCTGTATAAAACAATTAGACAACCATTAAAACCTTCTAACCTTCTTGATAACAAACAAAGGCAAAATGATCTACATATGCTTACTTTTGAGTCATAATCAATCTGAACTCCAGCCTGTGAGCCAAGTCTAGCTGGATGGGGCTGGATATATCAGCGGTACCACTGAAGGGCTGAGAGTATAAAGGCACAGTTCACAATATATAATAACCATAGATGATAATGAATGGATGAATCTATCTCCATTTCAACATGAAATGAATGAATGATAATCCAACTATGGTTACAGCTACATGACATGTATGTATGTGTTATGTTTAAGAAGGCGCTGACAACGACTGAGTGCTAACTCCGTGCTTTTATTATCGCTTGTTTCAGGTGACTTTTAGAACACACGTCACATGTTACGTTTACGGCTGACGTCATGCCGTCATGACTCTAACCTGGCGTACAGCCGTACACTACAGTATCATTCTCTTTACATTGCCTTGGGTGAACGCTTCCCACACAAACTTTTACAGTTTTACAGCACCATGGCACCATGAGAGCCACCAAAATGTGGCTTTGTAAAGAAAACAAACGACCATAACTGGAGCTTCGTACATTTTATATAGTTGATTAGTAAGATAAATATCAGCATAAGTAAAGAAATTATAATACTACAGAAAACCACCAGCACGTCGTAATTGTTCGAGAGATGTCTGATACCTTCTTTGCATGGAAACTGTGTACCTCCAAACAGTGACATTTGACCCCTTATCTGCTTTGGGCATTTCTCAATCTGTATTAATGTTTGACAGTGAATAAGAATGTGTTCCCTTTACATCTAATAACATCGAGGCGCTGGTCTGTTTCCTGCGTCAGAGGGCCAAACACCTGAGGTGGCAAATCTTCAACGGTATGGGAACTGCTCTTTGGCTACGCCTTGTTCTGTAACCATTAATGTGCTACTTAGTTGCAGTGGAAATGTTACTGAATATACTCTGCAATGATGACTCTGCAAATAATTCCAAAGATTTCCAAAAGGCCTTTTCTGTTTGTCTTTTGGTAGGATTTCGCAAAAACTATTAAACTGATCTCCAAAAAGAAGGTCACATACATTCGGTCCATCCATTGTAATTAGAAACCACTTGTAGTTACATCAAAATTGGCATAATTCAGAGCTTCTGTAAACTCATATATGGTCTAGTGCCCAGGCAGGCTAGGTTCAACTTTGGGTATGAGAATATACGTGAAGACTCCACCTTGTTGTCTATACCAAGATGCAGGGGACCCTTCTCGTGAATACACCCTACTCTGGGTTCTAGATTTTCTCATAATGCCTTTTCTGTTTGTCTTTTAGTAGGATTTCACAAAAACTATTCAACTCCCTGTATGGGAACTGCTGTTTGTCTTCTTGTCACTCTGTAACCATGGTTGCACCCCCATTGCCTGCAGGCAAAGGAGCCAACAATCCACACCTGGATGCTCTGGACATTTCGCTGAACACTCTGTAATGACTTCTCAATGATTCCCAAACGACTTTTTCTGTCCATCTTTTAGTAGAACCTAGAAATATTCACATTCAATTGAATGAGAATATTAGATTGAAAAATGGTCACCAACTGATTCCATTATTGGATTTAGGTTTACCACTTAATGAAACCCCAATTTTGCTCAATCAACAATGTCAGTCACACCTACAACAGCAGGGAATGAGGGCAGATGATGTAGGAATTTTCATTTTTGAATGGACTATGGCTTCAAGAAATCATTATTAGGCTATTGCTGAATGTTTTCACAAATATTTCTATTTTCATCAGAGTAGGAACTCAATCATGGACCCTGAAATTGAAAGGGATATAACCATGAATAAGTAACCCATGAAAAGAAAAGATTTTATGGATTATAGATAAATCAATCTAACTAACAGCTAATAAAATTAATAGCATGATGAAACACTCATCTAGGTCTCCAATTCTGTGAAATTATGTGTTTCTGATTTGGGATTCTTCAGATGAAGAACATTTTGTGAAAAGTAAAAAAAAAGATGTAACAATGAAAGATACTGTCGGCGAACAATGGGCATCATTGACGCTGTTGCATCACCGAGGTCGGACAATAATTTCAAAGAAATTACAAATAAAGGGCTCACAGATGGAGACGCTCCAGAAAACACATGTTTGAGGCGTGGTGTGTCGTGAGAGAGTGGATTTGCAAATTCAGCCCCTTCATGTTTTGTTCTGTTCTGTTTTCCGAGAGGCCAAACTCTCAGGGCGGTTTGGGTCCATGTGAAGGGCTGATGGAGACTTAAAAGCAATGGAACCGAGAAGTGTCACCAACCAAAGCGGGGGGTTGCTTGGTTTGTATCAATTCTTAAATTCACATTGCAGACTGCAGAAAAAATCATCTACATTTGTTGCTGCTGTTGTCTGCTTTCGGAAGATATCACATTCAAACACATCTGAATATTTAACCATTAAGATGTTTTTTAACCATTTAGAGGGTCAGAATCCCTAAAAAATATGTGATATTTCATATGTATCTTTCAGGCTGAAGCTGATTAACAAGACTGACCAATATGAAGTTGGAAAAAATATAATATATTATATTTTTACAGCAGTCTTTTAGAAGGAGACACTTTTTGTCCCTAGGAACTAATAAGAGACTTTGCTATAAAAATCTGTCACTGCAGAAAAAATAAGAATGCCCCAAATTCAGTGTTGCTGCTAATCATTGACCCATCTGAGGCTCTAATAATGATAATTATGAAATCTTCCTTGAATTGCATTTTATGGAATATATTTGAGTTTTTGTGTGATTTATGATAAAAAAATACTGCAGAGTTTAAAGTGGCAAAAAAATGATTAAGTTATTTTTACTGCAGTTTTTAGGGAGGGGACGTTTTTCGTTCTGAGGGGCGATTGAGAAAGTTTTTTTAAGGAACATGTAAGGGGTAAGTATATAATTTATATATTTCAGGGATAATTTAAAACAGGCCGGAAAGCTAATGGCATATTGGAATGCCAGAACCATCCGTTCCATTGGGAATTGAGTTATGTCTTTTGCTTTAGGGATCATATTGGAAGGATTTAAAAGTGACTCTTTCAAGTCATCTGATGCTCAATGGCAAGTGACACTCTGGTTGCCTCAGATAGCTTCCTGCACAGGGGCATCAGCACCAACAGGACTTTTTGCAGCCCAATAACCGACACGCTTAGGATCGGCACCAGTTTATATTTTCTGTATCTCTACAATTGTATATTTTTTGTTAGTTGCATCTTGTTTTTTATAAAATACAGCACATTTTTTGGGGGCGTTACCCACACATTTAGCTGCGTTGCACATTCCCTGAATGCACAATCCTTACAAGTTGTACCTCGTTGTAAAGGTGACTAATCAGGCTTTCCAACGGTATAAAATACAACACCAGTTGATATTAATAAAGGGGAGAAATGATTGACTGAAAAAATGTTTCCAATCTTTTTTAAGGGGTTTTAGATGTGTATCATTCAGAATATTCTGAATATATACGCCATTATGTCAACAAACAATTTCCATAAGTTTATAGCTAAGTAATGTAGTGCCTTAAAAAAAAAAATTGAACAATTTCTCATCTTAGATATTCATAATTTTATGCTTATGTCAACAGTGGTAAAAGTCTTGGAAACATGAATATTTTTCCATACAATAATTTCCATTTTCCATACTTCTCCAGAGCTGGAAATTTATAGAATCAAATTCCATACTTTTCCATACTTTCCATACTTGTCTTTTGCTCCAAAAAACCATTTGTGTTCGAAAGACTAATCCATTTGCATCACGAATTCTTGGCCGCAAAAAAGTCCGACCTCGCAATCACCCGGCACTATATTCCCTCCCTTCGTATCACTGTGCGTACCTTTCCATCAGCTGTTTCACGGCGTTTACATGCTTGGAAGGAGACTGCTGCAACACGTCTCCTTCCCCCTCCTTCCTCCTTCAGCTGATGGAAAGGTGCGTAGGGATACGAAGGGAGGGAAAATAGTGCTGACTGGCTGTTGTTAACTTCTCTGACATTCCTGTATCGTCAGTGCATTGTTCCATAGCCGAGCGTCAATGTCCTTCACTAGGATTGACTGGAACTGTATGTTTCATTGCCTCCAAACCTGACAGTCTTTGAATAAACACCAGGATGTAGTCCCGCCCCCGGACCCTCAGTGTCTCTAGGGGTGAATGGAGCAGTGGGCGGAGCCTCGGCTGGCCTGGATGCTGGGCTTCCGCCTGATGATTGGAGGATCAGTGGAAAGGCTGGATTCCTTTTGATTGACAGCTACTTTGAGATCTATGCCGTCACTGAGCCATCCCATTGCCCCAGTTTGCAAGTCAAGTCCAAAGACAAACTGCAGCCCATTTCTTGGTATTTGCTTGGCGAAAGTGCTTGATCATTTCCTTTGTTCAGTCCTTACACAGCTTGGAGGACAGAATTTACGTAAATAAATGGACAAATTGATGATGATATGATGTAGGCCGACAATGAGCGTAGGCTCCTTGGAAGACCAGCAGCCCTACAGGTGCATCTCAATAAATTAGAATATCATGGAAAAGTCCTTTTTCAGTAGTTCATGTCCCCAACCAAGTAGTGAGTGCATATAGACAGACATTATTTCAGAGGCCAACATTTCCATATTTTGTAATAGTTTTTTTTTTTGAGACACTGAATCTTAGGTCTTCATTAATTGTAAGCCATAAAAAGTTAAATAAATTAAGACATGAAATGTTTCATTCTGTGTGTAATAGATCTATATAATGTATTAGTTTCACTTTTTGTATTGAGTTACTGACATAAATGAACTTTTGAGATGCACCTCTATGTCCGCTTTCCATCAAAGACATAAAATATGTAAAGAAAAGATATTGGACTGAAGGGAAGGGGTTGATGAGCGACTGAAACCCAGAAATAACAACGTGAGACCCTTCGCTCTGCAACCTTCATACCTGCATCACTACCTGAAGTGCATCTGTCAGTCAAACGGTCAGTGAGCTGAGAGCAGCGCGCCGCCTTGCATGAGGAACATCAAAGCAGAGGCATCTCACCCACCGACACTCACACGCCTTATTAGATGAGCTCAGGCTAATCCGCCCCCGGAGCTCCCTCTGGGGGAAGGGGGGGGGGGGTCAAAGGTCACACCGGTCTGCGGTTGAAACTTCTCGCTCAAATGGCCTCAGCATCCCTCCTTGACGCGCTTTTTTCGACTCATATTCCCGATGCCGCCGCAGCCTTGAAAAGATTAATCTTCCCCCAAAAAATGTGGTTGTCAGTGGAGATTTGAGCTAATGCGCGCACATCCGCTCCCCGCCGCGACCCCGTGACCCCTGCATGTGCCCTCGTCAGTTGAGAGCACAGGTATGCGGGGAATGTCGCGGCGTTGGGAGGCGAGGAGCGCACTTTGCACCCAGAACTAATGTTTGCTCAACCTGGGATCATTTATAGGAAGGAATGAGGAGGAAGGAGGATCATCTCCATCGCTGACTGATGCATCATCTTGTCTTCTGCCTGCAAAGACAGCGAGGTGTAACATTCAGTGTTGGGGTAGTCACTAAAAAAAAAAAAGTAATCCATTACACATTATTAGTAAACGTAAAGTAAGTAGTTACACTACTAGTTACATTACTTTTGGATTACTCCATGACATCACCTGAGATGTACCATACCTTCCTTGCCAATTCACACGATACAATTAGACAATATACCTTCTTTTCTTTTCTTCCTACAAATTCAAAATTCTCTCAAATGATGTTTCCATTTCTGCCGCGTCTCCTTCCTCATCTTCTTTGTCTCTCGTCCGAGTCAAGTCTACTTGTCACGTATGTTCTCCCGTAGAGAGGTGCAAGTGACGATACCATTTTTGGATTTATAACTGTAATGCGCTACATTACTGTTACAATGTAATCTGATACAGTAAAGCATTACTTTGTAGCGTGTTTCCCCCAACACTGGTAACATTGGCTATGTTTACATGCAGTCAATAAGCCTTTTCTAACAGGAATATTAGCTATAACCCGGTTGAGCGTGGCCACGTAAACACCAATAACCCATTTGAATAACCAGAATACTCCCATATTCCGGTTTTTGCTCCTTTTCTAAGGTGAATATTTGATCATGTATCCTCCTATCAGGATCTCCCCATCAAAAGGAAGATGAATTAGTGTTGTGCGCATGTTCTATTGGCAAGGAATCTCAGTCTTTGGAGTCCAGGAACTACTTGTAAACATGGCAAAAGGCAAGAGCAACACCACGCCACACTTTTGGAGTGAGGAGGAAACCAATCACTTCATAAGTGTGATGAAAGACACAAACATCCTGGCATTTGGAGACGCTAGAAAGTAGCGGGATAGACAGATCCACAAAAAGGGGAGCAGAAAGTTACGCCAAGCAGGGTTTGTAGCAGATGTTCTCCGTGTGTCTCTGCTATGATCGGGATATCCCAATTGATTACAATCACCATGGTTACAGGAATAACCCTGTTGGCTCACGCATGGAAACGGCTTATTCCCAATGTCTCACTAACAGGATTATGGACCTTAATCCCAATATTGATTAACTGGAAACGTAGTCAGTGCTGAGGCCCCCTGCGGCGGGGCGAGCCCCACAGCTATCTCTCCTCGCCAGGATTACAGAGAGGCAGAGCGCTCCTCATTTTGCACATAATAATCTAATTTCACAGCTGCTGGCACCCGATCAGAACAGATGAGGCCCGGAGGGAGGTCCAATCACGCGGTGGTTTTGTATGTGTGTATGTGCATGTGTGTGTGTGTTAAATAATACGCCAAAAACACAGCAGAGACAGCTTCAAATGCTAGTGATTTGATTAACCCTTAAGAGTTCCTTAAAAAACTTTCTCAATCATCCCTCAGGACCAAAAACGTCCCCTCCCTAAAAACTGCTGTAAGGAGAAAATATGTTAATAGTTTTCTCCACTTTAAATGAGTCAATCTTTTTAATCACCTTCCGCCTGAAATATATGTATCAAATATTAATTATTTGGGGGGATTTTAACCCTCTAAATGCCAGTTTGTTTACATAACTCCACAGTATTTTAATCGAAAAACATAGAAAAACTCAAATAATTTCCATGAGGTGCAATTCGAGGAGGATGTAATGATTATGAATTCTTAGAGCCTCAGATGGGTCAATGATTAGCAGCAACATTGAATTTGAGGCATTCAAATTTTTTCTGCAGTCAAAATGGCTTAGAATAAAAAAGTGGTCTGGACAAAAAACGTCCCCAGGAACATTTACGAGTTAAAATACCCTGATTTAAAGTATTTAAAAATAAATAATACATTTGAATACATTTTGGGTGATTGGATTAGAATAAAAACACATAGATTTCTGATGTTGGCTTACAGGAGAGTAGACCACACACTGCTGATGATGAACACAACTGAAGGCTGCTGCTCACTTTGACAGATCGGCTGATCGACCGTGACTACCAACATTCAGCCGGCAGTGTGTGTGTGTGTGTGTTAATTAGCTCTGACTCTTTGATCTCAGGTGATTGAGCGCTTTAGCTGTAGGATTTTCCTCCCCTGTGAAGCGAGAGCTGGCTGGATGAGGAAATCCCACGTTCCAAAAACCCGCTGCCACCTCGCATGTGATCTCTTCTTTTTTTTTCCTTTTCCCGGTAAGGAATGTTCCCTCAACGTTAAAAAGTCCAGGCTGGTAATTCCAGCATTGCTGGAGACGATTGGGAGGATGATGTTTACTGGACACAGGAGTAAATCCACTTTCCATCAAAGGGATGAAATATCAATCTTTCTACATCTTTCAACGTGTGGAGGGTTTATGTGCAGCAGAGGTATCGAAAGTATTCACAATCATTACTCAGGTAGAAGTATAGGTACCAGGGTTCAAATATGAGTATCAACTCAAGCTTTTTAATTAAGCAAAAGTGTAGAAGAACTTGTTTCAAAACTACTTAAAGTATGAAAGGAATGTAATGCGAGGGGGGAAATGCCATTTATACAGTGGCTGAGGGCTGCAAACACAGAAATGCTGCGAAAAGAGAAATGCTGCAAACACAAAAACACTGGAAACACAGAAATGCTCCAAACACAAAAACGCTGCAAGCACAGGCACCCTACGAAAAGAGAAATGCTGAAAACACAGAAACAATGTGAAAACAGAAATGCTGCAAACACAAAAACGCTGCAAGCACAGGCACGCTACGAAAAAAGAAATGCTGCAAACACAGAAACAATGCGAAATGAGAAACGCTGCAATCACAGAAACACTGCAAACACAGAAATACTGCAATCACAGAAACACTGCAAACACAGAAATACTGCAAACACAGAAACACTGCAAACACAGAAACGCTGCAAACACAGAAATGCTGCAAAAAGAGAAATGCTGCAAAAAGAGAAATTGATATTGATATTAAACTTTTTGTATTGCTCAATGAAGTTTGAGTAAAAAAGCAAGACAAACAACTAATGATTGTAAACCGCTACGCAAATGTTTCAAAACGACAAAAGGAAAATGTAAGTTTTTATTCCACTTCTTCCAGGTCTCAATTAATATAGATAAAATAAAAACCATCCCCCTTGCATGTTTATAGAGGAGCTGATCCCACAAGATTGGTCCGTCCCTCACATGTAAAAACCCCAATATTCCCCCTGGGTTCCTCCTTTTCTAATGTGAATATTTGATGATGTATCCTCCTATCAGGATCTCCCAATCAAAAGGAAGATGAATTAGTGTTGTGCGCATGTTCTATTGGCAAGGAATCTTGGTCTTTGGAGTCCAGGAACTACTTGTAAACATGGCCAAAGGCAAGAGCAACACCACGCCACACTTTTGGAGTGAGGAGGAAACCAATCACTTCATAAGTGTGATGAAAGACACAAACATCCTGGCATCTGGAGACGCTAGAAAGTAGCGGGATAGACAGATCCACAAAAAGGGGAGCAGAAAGTTAAGCCAAGCAGGGTTTGTAAAATGGTAAATGGTCTGTATTTATATAGCGCTTTTCTACACCTGAAACTGTACCCAAAGCGCTTTACACATGGCATTCACCCATTCACACACACATTCACACACTGATGCCGTGCCATGCAAAGCGCTAACCTACTCATTCGGAGCAGTTAGGGGTTCAGTGATATGATCAGGTCAGACGGCCACGCTACCCAATGAGCAGACGTTCTCCATCCGTGCCTGCTTTGATCAGGATATCCCAATTGATTACAATCACTATGGATACAGGAATAACCCTGTTTGCTCACACACTGCTGCCACAGTGACACGATTGGGAGGAGGATGTTTATTGGACACCTGAATAAACCCACATTCCCTGAAAGGGATGAAATATGTATCCTCGCACATTATCTGGATGTGTGGAGGGTTTCTGTGTGATATAACTTCTCTTTCATTGGCAGCTTTGATCCATGCGTGACCACCTGCATCAAAGCTGCTCATCTTTCAACTCAGAAACCACCTGGATTGAAACCAGCTCGAGAAGCAACCCAGTAACTCTCTGTAGCTCAGACTCCTCTGTTTTGGCCCTTCGACTGCTGCCAATGCAAACCTCATTCTGTCCCATGGAGCCTTCACTGGTTGGCGCTTCTGCATCCCATTCCCAGTTTGCCTTGAATCCGACAAACCAGCAAGCGACATAGTGCAGGTTTATGATTAAAGGAGCATTGGGTCGGATTTTTCAGGGTGAATTGCATTCCGTGTTGAGACTGATTAAACGCTCCACCCACATTCGTCTCTGTTGCCTCTTTGCCAGATTTTTCTCCAGAAGACTTCACTTTCATAGACAAAAACAGCTGGAAATGGACGTTGCCGAGGGCAGAACAACGGACTATTGCACAAAAAATAAAGTTTTATCAGTTGAATTGCGCCCTGAAGAACAGTACGGCATGTGATTCCAGATCCTCCCTGATGCCCCCCCCTTTTTTTTTTTTAAACTTTCTTTTTAATAAAAGTGTAATATAATTTGTGCTAAGCATTCAATTAAATGAAAATGAAACTGAAGAAGCTTTTTGGATGAGAGGCTTCACTTACATGAGGTGACTCCAGTTGCCTACCTTGTAACTACTGGAGATATATGAGGACCTGGATGATAATATTAATAAGTATATGTATTGGGCAATGGTCTGCTCCAGCCCAACTCATAAATTGTAGAACAAAACGTAGCAAACAAGGCAAATGTTTGCATGTCATGACAAAATATATGCTGGTAAATGATACAGGATTCAGATGAAATGTTATAATCATAGTACATAAAACACAGTACAGGCGATACATCAAACAAGCGCTGTGAATCGAGTTGCTGATGTATGTCCCCCCCCCCCCCCCACTGTCACAGTCACACTGTGAGGACTTTCCCCTCTTTTATGAGCAAATGTAAATCTACACTTTAACCGTGACATAAATCAGAGACGGGCGACGACTGGCTGCTGTTGAGGTGAGGTGATGGGGGGTCGAGACTCGGGTCGCCGTAAATCAGCCCCCGTTACAGCAACGGAGGCCTTAGCCAGAGGATACCAGAGAGGAAGGAAGAGTTCCGACACGAATGCCAGCAAGAGCTTCTCAGACTCGACTGCAGATCACATGAAACACATTTCTGCTATTTTCCTGCTTTGCAAAATAAATGAGGGAGCTGAAGCTGTCGGTGGATTATTCTGTGGATGCCAATGAAAGAATGTTAACACTCTTCTTTGCGAGGTTGGAGTGTAAGTGAATCACAAAACGGCCCGCAGCACCATTATTGATGCGCCTAATGCAACACATTCTCGTAAATCAAGCACAGAAACATTAGCTGGTGATGAGGAGTGTAAATCCAGCCTGCACCTTAAAGGGATAGTTGGGATTTTTTTACACTTTATCCATGTGACTCCAGTAACTAGAAGGAACTACGCAGTGGGGGAAAAGTCACTGCTGATGAACCACACTAATGGTGAGGAGCTCATACAACTTCATGTCAAAAAATCCCAACTATCCCTTTAACCCCAATATTGACTGCATGTAAACATAGTCCTGGACGCGTTCAGCTCTGATATGTGGAGAGAAAAAGCTGACGCAGCTCGACAGTGTTGTGCTTCTAATCACCTTCCCACTGGAGTTTCATTTTCTAAAAGGTATCTGCTCTGCTTCGGCGTGCTTCAGCAACACGGAATTGGACTGATGCACCGAGCACATGCCAAAC
>CAESWR010000119.1:119655-130955 GCA_903171835.1 Mullus surmuletus | reverse complement strand
GGGCTAGGGGCGGTGATCAGCGCCGATCACAGCAAATGCTTCTCCCAAATAGCTTCTGTCATCGTTTGCGCCACATCCTGAATTAATGAGAAGGGGTACCGCCGCTGCCGCTGCTGCTGCTGCTGCTGCTTCTTCTTTTTCTCCTCTGCCATATGCGCGCACGGAATTCCGATACAAAAACCGCCAAGCGCCCCCGGGGTCTCCGATCAAGAAAACAGCTCAGGGCTACAAGTTAACGCCGCAAAGTGGATTCCTCCCTATCATCTACGCTCATCTTGGCGGAGTAAATAGCTTCCTGTGGGAATTCATGAGATTGCTTTCACTTTCACCTGAAAGAGCTCTGCCTTTCACAGTGGATTAAGTCAGAGGAAGGGAACTCTTGTGTTCTATTCAGATCTTTGAGTCGTCTCTGTTGTCTGTTTTTGGAGCATTTAGGAGGACCCAAGGTCGAGGCGGTCTTTCCCCTACTGATGTGTTGTTGTTGTTGTTGCCCCCCCCACCCCCCCACTCCCCCCTCCAGTTCTGTTCTACTTGGCCACCGTTCCTTCTCAATGCCAGCAAAAGGCCGGCATTCACAGGGAAAGCAGCCTCGCCAAAGCTGCTGTCCCTCTCCACAATCAATGGCTCCTCTATGTCCCCATGGAAGAGCTCTCAGTCTGCTTCAATAGGAGCTCCAATGTGCGCTCAAGAAGGCGCTTTTCCACCACATAGGACTGGTGTTGTGTCAGATTTTGCTGCCTTGTCAGATTTTGCTACCGCTGCTTTTTCCGATAGACGCTTAACTCTTAAAGGGATCGTTGGGATTTTTTGACATTAAGTTGTATGAGCTCCTCAGCATCAGTGAGGTTCATCAGCAGGGAGGGAAAATAGTGATTTCCAGGTCGGACTTTTTTGTGACCAAGAATTGGTGATGCAAATGGATTACTCTTTTGAACACGTCTTTTTTTTTGGAGCAAAACGCTTTATCCGTGTGACCCCAGCAACTAGACGGAACTACTTTCTGCAACACCCAAGACCGTGCCTGGTGCCGTGATTCTTCTCAAAGTAGGCCGCTCGGAGCCAGACGCTCTTTTTACTAGGGAACACCTGCAGGGCGTGGGCGTAGATGGCTCTGGCGCACTCCAAAGCTCCATGGGCCACACACTAGGAGGGCGATTAAAAAAATCCTTTAAAGGGATAGTTCAGATTTTTTTTCCATTTCCTTTCCATCAGCTGGAGGTAGGAGGCGGAAGGGGACCACTGCGACGTGAGAGAAGTTGCGAGAAAAGACGTGTTGCAGTGACCTCCTTCCGAGCATGTAAACGCCGTGAAACAGCTGATGATGGTGCGCGCAGTGATACGAAGGGAGGGAAAATAGTACTGGGTGATTGCGAGGTCGGACTTTTTTGTGGTAAAGAATTTGTGATGCAAATAGATTACTCTTTTAAAGGTATGTTGATTTTTGGAGCATTTATCCGTGTGTCTGCAGCAACTAGACGGAACTACTTTCTGCAACACCAAAACCGGGAGGGAACTCCGCTTACGGGACGCGGTTGGGGAAAAGTCACTGCTTCTAACCACACTGATGGTGAGGAGCTCATACAACTTCATGTAAAAAAATCCCAACTATCCCTGCGAAATATTCAACAAGAAAAACACCAATAGGGCTGGGTATATAAAAATATAATAAATATTTAAAAGATTTTGATACCAGTACCTATACCAATACCCTTAAAACAATACCGATACCAACTGAGTACTAGTGTTGTCACAATACTGGATTTCACACTTCGATACGATATTTTGAAAAATATTGATATTCGATTCGATTTTCGATACTACGCAACCACTCAAAATTTAGTGCAAAAATGTTTGTTTTTATCTCAAGAAAGATAAAGTTATTCTTTACACAGTAACAGTATGCAAATAATTTGTCTTTGATGTTTATGCACTTATTCAAAGGCCTTAGATAGTCACACATGATTTGTCATCATATTTTCTCTGTCATTCATTTTTCTCCCCTTTAAATCAGGCCTTTAAAATAACTGATCTTAATTAATTAATCTTAAAATGAAACCAAAGAAGTACACATAAAAGTAAAGTTGTTTAGCACAACAGGATCATAGTCGATCCCATCATCTTTGGTTTCTATTCAGATATGAACCAATGCATCCGGCCTGAGGCCAGACGACTCAAACTATATATCCACTAATATCAGAGAGGTTCTCTGGTAACATCTACACCATGGATGTAACATCTACACCATGGATGTAACATCTACACCAACCATGGATGTAACATCTACACCATGGATGTTTAAAGGAAAAGCTGCACACATGCAAAGGGAGAATCATTTCCGTATCCTCTTCTGTAGAGCGGATATGTAACCTTCTGTTGATTAGCTTTAGCTATCGTTCGCTAACAACACAACACCTTAAAGTAAACACCGATATATGTGATAACTCTAAGCAACACAAACTTCAAGTTGTACTGTTACCAACTTCTTTGAATTCCTTATACAGGTCCGGCTGTGTGTCTTTGAGGTGCTTTGCCAAGTTTGTCGTGCTTGTTTCTTTTGTCGGCACAGTTCTGTGGCATCTGTTTCATATCGTCCTTGTTCATCCGGCTCAAATCCAAAGAACCTCCAAACACCACTTCTGCTGTTTTGTTTATTTGTTAAAACTGGTTGCGAAGGTCCTACACATGCCATCTGAAGGCAGCTTACACACGTAGAGCGACGACAATAAAAAAAATACAGCCAGCGGTGTCTGTGTGAGCGAGTGTTTCTGTCTCTACGGGGCAGGAGGGGAGAAGGTGCTGCACGATGGCTCGCCCCCCAGGGCAGCACGCTGTCTGTGTGTGTGCGTGTGTGTGTGTTGGCGGCGGCGGTGCATGTTTAAACCGGGGAGGAAAAGTCATATTGTACCGTTTTTATTTTTCAAAATCGATATTTAATCGATACATCAATATTTTTGATAACACTAGACGGAACTACTTTCTGCAATACAGAAACCGGGCTGGAACTCCGCTCATGGGACGCAGTGGGGGAAAAGTCACTGCTGATGAACCACCCTGATGGTGAGGATCTCATACAACTTCATGTCAAAATATCCAAACTATCCCAAAAATCCCAACCATCCCTTTAAAAGGATACCGATACCAACTGTACTTTTTGTTACTTCATTCAATATCAATCATGCGAATAGGCAGCAATCAGTTGTGCGAATGTAACCACTCCTCCCCATTCAAAAGATTTTTACACAAATACATTTTGAAAGTGCTCACAATTATCAGTGATTGGCGAGTAAAACCATAGAAACAGTTTTTCTAGATCTGGGTTCAAAAACAACCGATTGAAGGTATCGTTTGACGGGCGCAGTTGCGATAGTACTTGGGTTGTTTAGGCGGAGTACGTTTGGACCTTAATCAGCTACAGTCTGCTGTTTTGGAGCAGCAACACACTGTTATTTTACGTGCCACAGCTGTTTACCGACAAATAAAGCAACTTTATTTTGGTTTATTTATTTATCCTATGCATGCATGTTGCAGAAAAAAAACCCTCGGGGGGGGGGGGCGGGGGACAGGCCATATGTGATGGCATGAGACTGTTGGTAGACAATGAAAGTTTAATGGTGTCATCTGTCAGCCACGGAAGGTATAGGCCGCACGGAGAGAGGCCGGCCCATAATTCTTCACTTCCCTTTGCCGCTTATCAGCCAGAGAAGGAGAAACCGAGCAGAGCAAGACGGAGAAGAATGAACGAACAGAAACATTTCACACACATCCCCCCTCCCTGAGCGCAGCTTCTCTCCTGGCTATCTGTGTAAATATTCCCTCTCGGACATGTTTGTCCGCGTCCTCAGCTCGGCCCGCCTCAACCCCTGATCCCTCCTGATCCCAGCTGATTCATTATTCACTGCACTGACCATCCTCTGAATTAAAGATATACAAGCGTGGACTGCTCAATTTTTTACGGGACAAAGTGTCCTTACAGGCAGGCGGCGGGAGGCACACTTCTAAATTAAGAGCTAGAGCTGCCGTCGGAGAGACAGAGGATGTGAGCGAGAGTGTGTCCTCGCCACCAGACGATTCCTCCTCCGTTGCTTGTAGCGCTGCACAATTAATGTTAAATTATGAATGCTGGAGTTTGCAATGCGATTAAGTTATTTGGTGCAGTGTTTCTCAACCGGGGTTTGCGGATTGCAAGAGGTCAGTGTATATAGAATATCCTGTAATAAGATCCTATGTTTTCTTTCTTTCTTTTCTTTTTTTTTCTCATTTATTTTCTATTTATTGTACAATACCTCATTTATAAGATTAGATCTCCATGTTTCTGTTGAAATATTTTTGTTTTTTGTAGTGCCATGTAAAGTGAATTGATTTTTTTTCTTTTTTTCTTTTTGGTCTGTTTTTGTGTTGTGCAGCTAGTCTGTGATTGTGTCTTTGTCTATAAAACTTGGAAAATCCAAATAAACCTAATATATGTATATATACATACAGTATATATATATGTATATAAAAAAGAAAGATCCTATGACATTCATAGAAATAGGATTATTTTACTCATATGTGACTGAGACCTTTATCCACCTAAACTACAGAAGGTAAGAGGACTTTTTTCTCTAATTACATCTGTTTCACAAGTGTCATTAATTGCATTTTCATAAGAGACCTCGCTTCCGTCTTGCATTGTTCAAAGTTACTGCATGATGCTGTTAATGCAACAGAACACAATCTGCATCCGTTTCAAATGATGAGCCCCCTACTGTTTCAGTGGGCTTACACCATTCATTTTTTGATAACGCTCTTATTTTGAAACATCTGAAGGAAGGTGCTGTGGGAAAACTGTGGGAAAACTTGCATGTTCAGATTAGCACCTGAAATGAGTTTGAAGTTGTTTGCCTCAAAGAGTGAATAAATGCCACAATGCCATTTAAAACGCAGTTTCAAAGTCAGCTTGTGCAAAAAGACTGTAAGTCAAAGTCCTATGGTAGAGTTCAGTTTTGATGGCTCTCCACTGTCTATTAAATTGCAAGAATTTGATGAATTTTACTTTTATTTTGAAAAACGTTTTGATTTCTTGTAGGGGTTTCCCGATACCACTTTTTCCACTTCCAATACCGATATTGCAGCCTTGAGTACTTGCCAATATTGATATCTATCCGATCCGATCCGATATCAGCACGAATCATACATACTTTTACAACGGAATGATAGAAAAGGCTTGATCAAGTGATATTACTCAAACAGAGAACAATAGTCAGCAACTGTTGCAATGAGAAAAACTGACCAATGGCTTATATACATTTGGACATTAAACATAAGCATATTCCACAATGGAATAAAACGAATTAAAAGACCTTGAAAAATAATTTCATATGCAGGCTGATATCATCCGATACTCGTTTTTTTGGCTGGACTGGGACAACCCTAAATTGGGATTTCCCGATCAAACCAGCAATGCATGGAGAACATCTCAGCGCTCTCATAAAACATGAAACTCATTAAACATAGGAATATTCTGCATAGAAGTGCTGGAGCAGAGTCTGGAATGGACTGATTGTATCGGAGTGCTTATATCGGAGATTTTAGATGCAGGCCGATATAATCAGATACCAGAGGTGGGTAGAGTAGCCAAACTTACTTAAGTAAGAGTACTGTTACTTTAGAAAAATATGACTTAAGTAGAGGTAAAAAGTAGTTATCTAAAAAATTACTTGAGTAAGAGTAAAAAAGTACTTAGTGATAAAACTACTCAAGTAGTGAGTCACAGTTCTTTGCTGTGGAAAAAGTCTGACCTCGCAATCACCCGGCACTATTTTCCCTCCATTCGTATCACTGCGCGCACCTTTCCATAAGCTGGAGGAAGGAGGTGGAAAGAGACCGCTGCGGCGTGAGAGAAGGCGCGTCGCAGCGGTCCCCTTCCGAGCACGTACGAAGGGAGGGAAAATAGTGCCGGGTGATTGCGAGGTCAGACTTTTTCACGGCAAAGAATTCCTGATGCAAATGGATTACTCTTTTGAACGCATGTTGTTTTTTTTGGAGCAAAGCGGTTTATTCGTGTAATCTCCATCAGCTAGACGGAACTACTTTCTGCAACACCTGCGTCACGGGACGCAGTGGTGAAAAAGTGACTGCTGATGAACGACACTGATGGTGATGATGAATACAACTTCATGTAAAAAAAAAATCTGAACCATCCCTTTAAATTTACTCATATACGTAGAGTTTTTCCAAAAATGTTAAATGTGTTTATTATATGGACATATGAACAACATGGTTTTTTTTTGGGCGTAGTGCTTTTTTTTGCACAACTTTCCTTCAGGTCCTCAGAGGCTTTATTTCTTTTTCTACATTACGACAAAAGCAGCTGGTTAAAGTGCCGCCTGCATGCATCTGAAAGCCAGCGGAATCAATTAGCCGGGGATGTGCTGAGATTACATTGACAAATATGTGCCCCCAAACTCTTCTTTGAAGTAAGGCTGCTTGATGGCGAATCCAGGCTGACGCGGCTGTTTTCAGGTCGTTGTTTCCCCCCCGCCTCCCTGCAATCCCTTGTCTTGCATGCCTGACAATACACATCCACGTTGCTTTTGGGGGGGGGGGGGCGTTTTGGCGAAAAACCTCACGTTCAAAAAAAAAAAAGGTCACCCGATTTGTCATGGAGAGTGTTACTCAGCTGTCGTCTGAGATCCGGCCGCTGGGCCTCTGAAGGAAGGCATGACATCATCAGGTCATCTCAGGATGCCATTTCAAAATGCAGAGAGCTCTACAAAGAGGAGCCGTTGAGTTCGAAAGATGAGAAGATAATGAGAATAATCAACAGGGGGGGGAAGCTTCGTGAAAATACTGTTTGGCCGCTCGCGAGGGGCAGAAATTACGGCCATCTCTGCTTTGCTTTGAACCAAACGGAAATCATTTCTTTGAGCCTGAATGAAAGTAAACATAGATAGGCCGTTGCACAGCTGAGCCACATTATCGGCATGCGGCCTGACTTATTTGCAGTGTTCATGAATGCATGCAAGTTTGTTTGAGGCCGGGACTGATTTTTTTTCTTCCTCTCTTCTCTTCTCTCCCCCCGGCTTGTTTGTATAGAGCGAGCTGCTGTGAATGCAGGACAATGATGGTGTCTGCAGGTTTGCAAAGGAATTTAATGGCAAAGCACCATAAAGCCTCCATTGGAGACAGACTTGTGGAAAGATTTCTAAGGGTCTATTTTCCATGTTGACAGGGGTTGTCATTTTAATTTCTAATTTTGGGGGGAAGTCCAGGATAGTGTGGATTTTTGGACATGAAGTTGTATGAGCTCCTCACCATCAGTGTGGTTCATCAGCAGTGACTTTACCCCCACTGTGTCCCTTGAGCGGAGTTCAGGCCCGGTTTCACTGTTGCAGAAAGTAATTCTGTTTAGTTGCTGGAGTCACACGGATTAAGCGTTTTGCTCTAAAAAACAACATGCGTTCAAAAGAGTAATCCATTCACATCACGAATTCTAGGCCGCAAAAAAGTCTGACCTCGCAATCACCCGGCACTATTTTCCCTCCCTTCGTATCACTGCGCACCATCATCAGCTGTTTTACGGCGCTTACATGTTCGGAAGGAGACCGCTGTGACACGTCTTCTCTTGCGTCGCAGTGGTCTCCTTCTGCCTCCTTCCTCCAGCTGAGGAAAAGGTGCGCGCAGTGATACAAACAGAGGGAAAATACTACCGGGTAATTGCGAGGCTTTCTACAACACCGAAACAGGGCCGGAAATCCGCTCACGGGACGCAGTGGGGGAAAAGTCACTACTGCTGAACCACACTGATGGTGAGGAGCTCATACAACTTCATGTCACAAAATATGAACTATCCCTTCAATCTGCATTCATCAAAGCTTCTTATGCTGTGACCCTGATTTTCTATCCAGCGATCTAAGGGGGTTTTGAGGGAAATGTTAGCACAAGCAAAGCAGTCTTGACAAACACCAAATGGTCAAACTAACCCACATACTGCCAATGTGAAAAGAAAATACTACCCAGGAAGAGGATGGAGCAACAAATGATCACCCACCAGTAGGCCTGTCACAATAATCAATAAATCAATTAATCACACAATAAATGTCAATGAACCCAATAATTTTGTTGGCCTCAATATGTCGCCATTTGCGTGCTTGTTTTTTTCCTCGTCTCACGCCACCAAACTGGCTGGATGGCAAGAGGGTTCACTCTGTACATCGGCCTCAGCACCTGGGCGTGGTGGTTCCACAGGAAGGATGGAGTGACCCTGTCAGCCATCCAGACTCTTTGTGTCATTGGGGGAAGGCGGGGCTGCTAGCATACACACACAGTGAGCCTCGTGAAAAGTTCTTGACATTCCAATTACTCTTAAATACTCTTGAGAAATTATAGTTTACTGCTTTTTTAAGGGTTTTCTTGCATTATTATGCCATAGTATCATTATGTTAGTTAAAAATGATCTCAAAATAATGACAATAGTATTGTCGGCCGGCAAAATTTGTTATCGTGACAGGCACACCCACCAGTAGGCCAACACAGGTCACCCTTATTATTTACATCCAGCTACAGCCACTACCAGTTGTTACCACCAGAACTTTTCATCAGTATGAGGATTCTGTAATTGACATTTGAAATATTTTTGTTCTATTTGCAATAGTAGAATTATTGTTTATGTCATAATACATTTCATAGTTGCATTGGATGTTCGGTTTGGTCTACAGCGGCTTGTTGCCACGGCCGTTTGTTTTCAGGTTGTTTGGCCAAAAGAGTATATTATATTGTTCTTCATGGACATTCAATCAAAGAAACAGGTGACGAGGACAATGGACAAACACATTTTGGGATGGATATGTGTTATATGTGTATCTGTTATATCTGATGGATATGTGATGGATGGATGGACGAATGGATGGATGGATGGATATTTGATAGATGTGTTGGAAATAGATGGATAGATATCTGGTAGATGTGTTGTAAATAGATGGATAGATATCTGATAGATATGCGATGAATGGATGGGTGGATGGATGGATATGCGATGGCTGGATGGCTGGATGGGTGTATGGGTGTATGGATAGATGGATGGATGGATATTTGATAGATGTGTTGGTAAATAGATGGATAGATATCTGTTGGATATGCAATGGATGAATGGATGAATGGATGATAGATAGATAGATAGATAGATAGATAGATAGATATTATTGAATCTGTCAACTCTTGTGTAAACAATCATTCATTCATCCATTCATTCATATATATACAGTATATACATGTATCTATATACATATATATACATATACATAGACATATATATATACATATATATACATATATATACATATATATATATATATATATATCTTGTATATATATATATTAGGGGTGTCACGATTTCGAAATCGATCGAAATTACGTCATGGACTCGATAATCGAAATCAAAGAGAGGATCGACGATCCCCTCCCTCCAAATCCAGGAGGTGTGCAAAGCGGAGGCTAATGACAACACCGCACATTGTAGCCGACACGAGCCGACGCCACTTCTGACACCAAGGCCAGCGCAGATAAAGGAGACGCGGCAGCGGAGCTTGAAGCCACTCCTGCCTCTCACAAATCTCAAGTGTGGAAATATTTAGCGTTCCCGGTGAGTCTTGTGGACAACGCAAATGTTGTCGATAAGAAGACGACAGTGTGTAAGCTCTGCTACGTGCGTGTAGCTTACCCGGCAACGGGAAACACGACGAACATGGCAGCACACATTCGCCGGCATCACGAAGATGTTGACTGAACAATTGGGAAAACACCATCACTGGTCCAGCCAACCACTGCCTCCTCATTGGGAATCAGATTCCCACAGACCTCAGCTAAGGCCATAACAAACACTATTGGGCCTTTTATAGCAGCAGACCTGCAGCCGTATTCGGTGGTGCTCTGATGTTGTCAAAGAGGAGATTGTGCTACAAGATGGCTAAAGTGATTTCTGTGGATGCAAATCCACTGAAATGGTGGAAAAACAGTGAGCACCCTCTGTGAGTTCTCATTTTTGTTGTAGTTTGTTTCTGTGGTTTTCACTTCACTGAAAACAAGGTTGTTAAATAAATTATTTAAATTTGGCTGTCACTTGTGTGTAGCCCATCTTTTGAAATAAGATTTACTGTATAAAATGTGATGAATAAAACCAATGATCGTCGACTAAACTAGTCTAAAAATGGCATAGTCGTCTGCGCTGTAAATCGAGAATCGAATTGAATCGTGACCCTAAAACCGAAAATGAAATCGAATCGAGGATTTGTCGAATCATGACACCCCTAATATATATATATAACTATGTATGTATTAGTAGTAGTATTTATTTTGTATGTGACAGGGATAGATACCGGGATGTGTGTGTGTGTGTATTGGGGGAATCATTTGTGTTTAACTGAGAATTGATTGTTGACACACACTGATTATAAGAACCACTGTTTTTTATGTGGAAAACTCAATTAACAGATTTTTAAAATATACATATAAATAAGAATAAAAAGCGTAACGCCTTTTCAGCCCCGAAAAGATCCAATGTTGACCGCGGCGAACTGGGACGTGAGATTTTTAGTACGTGCTTCTGTGTGTGTGTGTGTGTGTGAGTGAGTGAGTGGAAGAGAGAGAGAGAGAGAAAGCGATAGAGAGAGACGAAGAGAGAGAGAGGGAGAGAGAGGTAGAGGGAGGGAGGAAGGGAGGGAGTTGTTGTACTCAGCCCGGATCCGGTAACAGCTGGTGTTTGGGCGTTATGACCTTTTGTCTCCCGGCGGTGGTCAGGTACGGAGAGGGGGCGGGGCCTCGCGGGGAGCCGCTTCTTATCGCACCGCTGCCGGCGTCCCGCTCAGCAAACGGCCGTGAACCGCGGAGGGACTGCACGGAGCGTGTGTGTGAGTGTGTGTGAGAGAGAGAGAGACAGAGAGACATTGAGAGAGAGACAGTGAGAGAGAGCCAGGTGTCCCGGCGTATGTGTGCGCGCATTCCCCGCGCCCGCCCTCCGCTCCCTCCGCTTCTCATCCGGCGAGCGCCGCCTCCCCCATGCCCGCGTAGGGGCGGCTTGCAGCGGGGGCAAAGACGCGCTCCTCATCCCGACGCTCCGCGGCTCGCCCCCCCGTCTCCCTCCGCCTGGCCGGAGAATGGGAGAGCCCCGCTGACGCCACGGAGAGATTCGCGCCGACACCGAGCATGGCTGTGGACGGTAAGAAGAGCTTCCTCGCCGCCACTTCGCGGCACTTTGTCCCCCGCGAGGAGCCCGAACGTGCACGCAGAGTCCGACGCGTCAACTTTCCCCGCCGCTGTGCGCAGAC
>CAESWR010000119.1:50781-68019 GCA_903171835.1 Mullus surmuletus | reverse complement strand
ATCCCCCCCCCCCACGCCTGGATTGCCTTTCAAAGCACTTTAATAGTCATTATTGTCGCCGGCCAAGGTGGAGATGCTTCCACGTTTTCCCGTTAATGAGCAATTTGTTTTGAGGCCAAATTGAGAGAAGCGATCGCTGTCGCCTGGCGGCTTTTTTTCCTTTTTTTGCATCTTTTTTTTTTAGCCTCCCTTTGACAGCACTACTTTTCCTATCTGCAGGCCATTATTAAGAGCTTGTATTAAGTCTGTCTGAGGGGAATTGATTTGAGCTCCATTCATCTGCTTTGTCTCGTTTACACACACACACACACACACACACACACACACACACACAGGCAAGGGCAGTTTTTTCTAGGACACTCTTTAGGCTGCTGCTGGCGAGCACACACAAGGGGGCCAACGGGGTGAGAAGGTTGCTGATTGTGTGTGTATGTGTGTGTGTGTGTGTGTGTGTGTGTGTCTGTGTGTTGTGCGTCTGTGTCTATGTGTGTGTGTGAGATAGAGAGAGAGAAAGAGAGGGGAACAAAGCGTACAGAAATCAAGAAAACAAAAGGATTCTCAACGTTACATCTGCATGGCATGAGACAAAGAACCCGGCTTTTGGGGAGGGGGGGTTTGGAGCCAGCGCTTGTAGGCCATCGGCAACAATCAATAAATCAATTAATCGCACGATAAATGAAAAGGAACTCGGAAACTCCGCCGACATTGATACATTGCCATGCACGCGTTTGTTTTCGTCCTCTTTCTCTACCAAACAGGCTGGACGATAAGAAGAGGGCTCACTCTGTGCATCGTTCTCACCACCTGAGCGCATTGGTTCTATAGCGAAATGAGTGGAGTGAGTGAGTCCTTCTGTCAGTCATCCAGACTTTTCGCCTTTGGTGAGGAGAAAAGTCTCTTGGACCTCCGAAATGGAAGACCAACTTGTTGACGTGTGGCAACAGCATGAACGCTTATATAACGTTTCGTCCAGAACTAACCACAACAGAACGGACAAAGGCAAGAGTTGGACCGAAATTGCTTCTTCCTGTTCTTCCGCCATATTTGTTTACACTCAAGTCACGTCTGACCAAGCCAAATTTCTGAATATTGAGCGTGAAGAACCTGATACCCTGAGAGAGAGTAGAAATTTGTAGGAATAAAAGGGATGATTTCAAAGCGAGATGCTGCAGCCCCAGTGTGGGAGCATTAAACTGAAGGGGAGTCCATTAAAGGGATAGTTCAGATTTTTTGACATGAAGTTGTATGAGATCCTCACCATGGTTCATTAGCAGTGACTTTTTCTCCCACTGCATCCCGTGAGCGGAGTTCCGGCCCGGTTTCGCTGTTGCAGAAAGTAGTTCAGTCTAGGTGCTGGGGTCACACAGATAAAGCGATTTGCTCCAAAAAACAACATGTGTTTAAAAGAGTAATCCATTAACATCACAAAGTCTTGGCCGCAAAAAAGTCCGTACTCGTAATCACCTGGAACTATTTTCCATTGCTTCGTATCACTGTGCAAAAAACCTTGTCAATAAAAAGAATAAAGAAATACATAAGACTGGTTGCTCCATGACTAACGCTCAGGGCCAAAGCACCGCCAGCTTAAACAATAGAAAAAGAAAAGTTACGTCAATAAGGCGTCTCCAGCTGGCAGGAAGCTGTCAGAAAGTATTGGAGTCTGACTTCAATACATGGAGAATGGATTCACTCTGAACATTCAATACTCTCATTAGGTCTGATCTACAAACTGAAATTCAGCTTGCGGGACACACACACACACTCATACAGTATACATTTATTGATATGCACTGTGGAGTAGTCTAGTTAGGAATAAAATGAGTGACTGGATTGGACGGAGTGCGGCAGTGCTCGGCTGACTGTCAGGATCAGATCAGCTGCTAAAGACTCTTAAAGGAAACGTTCACCTGACTTTTTTAAAGGGATAGTTGGGATTTTTTGACATGAAGTTGTATGAGATCCTCACCCGTTGGGCCGACCACGTGTCAAAGGCCCCCTCGAGAACAAAGGGAGCCCCGACCACGGAAGGCCGCCAAAACTCAAAATCCAAGCTCAGAACTCTATTTCCCAGCATCCTTTGCTCAGGCCGCCTCACAGCCATTCACAACAACTATTTTGGCTGTGACACCCCGCACTCAGCAGGGAATCCCTGCACGTCACTACTGTACTATAGAACACCAAAGGTGCGCTCAAACGACGCTTGAACGACGCACTCCAGCATACTGCAACTTCAGTGAGGATCCAGCCAGCAGGCGAAGAAACGGACTTTCCCACTCCGCAGAGCCGGACCGGAAAACAAGCTCCAATTTCACTGCTCCAGTTAAAGAAGGACAAAGACCAGCCACCGTATTCCGCCAGGAGGCGACGAAATGGACTTTGTCGCTCCGCAAAGCCGGACCGGATGAGCAGCTCCCCCTTCGCTGCTCCCGTTGGAGCGAAGAGGACGACAAAGTAAGAGGCTTACGTCTGGGCAGAGCTAGTTTAGTTTTCACTTTATTTGTGTTTACATGCTTGTTTATGCACGGATCGAGTGATCCGTTAGTGTTTGTGTTCAGCCGCCGTGCTGACCGTTGTGCCTTTGTGTTTGAAGTGAGTACATTGCGCTCTATCGGATAAAACCAGTGATCACAGAGGCAGATCCATGTCTGTCCCTGTAGCGTAATTACTCCTTAGCCGCGACTCCATTGCAGAGCCAGCGACTCCTTGGTTCTTTCCTGTCCTCTCTCTGTCTTTCCCTCTCTCTCACTCTCACTCACAAGCACATCGTGCTACAGTCACACGCCTGTAAGTACGCCATCTTGCATTCAGGATCTTGCCGCACGCGCGCCACCGCCCAGACGAGATTCCCTCTCATACTCATACTCAAATCTCCCACCTCCAAAAGGGGGGGCAATACAGAAGAGACACCTTCTCTCACGCTCCTCCCCTTTACACACACACACACTCAAACACACACACACACACATGTGCTGCCCTGAGCCTTGTCGGGACCCGTCACGCACGCACACACAGACACACACCAGTGCTAGAGACTTTCCTTTATTAATTGATTGTTTGATGGATTGTAATTGTAGATTAGATTATAGAATTTAGGGATATTGAAGGTGTGTTGGTTAACCGATCGTGCCCATCTTTTGCATTAAGAAGTTGTCCTGCCTTTTGTGTACATTCTGCATAACAAGCTGGTGAAGAGGGTCTGTGCACGAATTCATCCGTCAGTAATATGAGACCGATAATTAATTGATAATCCCCAGGTTTGGGGTGGTGCCCCGTCGCAACTTCAAGGTGCATTTATTGATTAGATATTGACTAACTAAGCAATAATTTCCCCGATTGTTGATTTTAAGGTTAATATCAGTAAAAAAAATTCCAATATCAATAATAAATGATTTCTCCCAAAATTATTAATTTTCTTATCAATTGATTAAGCCACTTTGTGCGCAACATCACCATCAGTGTGGTTCATCATCAGTGACTTTCCCCCCACTGCGTCCCGTGAGTGGAATTCCGGCCCAGTTTTGGTGTTGCAGAAAGTAGTTCCGTCTAGTTGCTGGGGTCACACGGATAAAGCATTTTGCTCCAAAACACAGCATGCGTTAAAACGAGTAAACCATTTGCATCACGAATTCTTCAGCGTGAAAAAGTCTGACATTGCAATCACCTGGCACTATTTTCCCTTCGTTAGTATCACTGCGCGCACCATCAGCAGCTGTTTGTTTACACCAAAAAACATTTTGAAAGTGCTCAAATTACGCTTGTGATGATTGGCTGCGAATAAAACCACAGAAACTTCTTTTTTTTCTAGCTCCTGGTACAAAAACAACCGATTGCAGGTGCAGCCACAGTTTCGATACGACTTGGTACTGGGTTGTTTCAGTTGATACCTGAAACGTATTGAGTATCAATAGTCAGCCCCAGTAAACATGCCATATTAAACAGGTAAAATCAGTATATCAGATAGTAAAACATTGACTTTGCATGGAAAGTGGTCGCCCAGGTCGCCTTAGTCACGTAAGGTGTGAACACAACTTACGAGCACAGATGCAAGAGAAAGATTCGCCCTTCATCCCACAGCGGCAAAAACAGCCTCTGCATGATTTTTATTGCAGCAGAACAAAGCACCAAATCATCAAAAAAAGGTGGTTTTGGTTTATTTTCTCAAAAATAGGTCTTTGAGCTCATGTTTTCTTGTCGTCCAGAGACCGGCCGGAGGTTCCAGAGGACTGCAGCACTCGTTTGAGGAGTCCCTTGGGTGTTTAGCAGGATGTTTTTTAAAAAGCTTTTTAGGGGTATCGGAGCACCGCATGGATTATGAGCGCAGTGCGAGCAGGACAGCCAAAGAATACTGAGGAAAAAGAAGAGGGGGAGCAGATGTTACACTAGACTTTTTGTTGTGTGTTTTTGGATTGACAGGGTCATAAAAATCCTGTTATAATCTCTTTTTACCCATCACTTTAGTTTTTAAAATGATAATAATGACGTATCCCTCCCGACCTCCCTCTTTTTCTTCCTCTTTTATCAACACCATGATTCTTATTGAGCTTCTTGAAGAAGCAAACAAGTGGTCTTCAGATTATTCTGTCACCGTTTTTAAAGAGGTCAGAAAATATTCGGTTAACGCGACCCCTGGAGGGGAGGGGGTTCCCAGATGTAAGTCTTTTAACTACTGGAGTTGGCCACATTTAGCCTCATTTATTAAAAAAATTAACAATTAAGATTAAAATACTGTTGAGTTACATAAACAAACTGGCATTTAGAGGGTTAAGATCCCCCCAAGTAATTAATATTTGATATATATATTTCAGGCTGAAGTTGATTAAAAAGATTGTCTCATTTAAATTGGAAAAAAATATTAATATTTGTGATTTTCACAGCAGGGAACTTAGTGAACTTTTAGGGGTTAATAATATTAATGATAATAATAAATCCCATGCAATCCGCTCGGGCCCCACGAAAGCCGGCGCCATTAAGCCGGAGTGACTGTGCACTCTTACCCAAATTGTATTCCTCTGGAAACGACGAGACTCCCGATGTGGCTCCACTTTGGCTGAGGGGTCACAGTCATGGTGCGGGCCTCGGCGGGTGGTCCGGCACACTATTACACAAATCAACTGACTGCCAACTCTCTATTAGGAACATATATATATATTTATATATTCTATGGGCTCAGGATGAAAAGGAGACTCTCGCCGCTTGATTTCTCCCTTTTTGTTCTATTCTGCTCCTGCATGCTTATTTGCCGGCATGGATAATCATCTCCCACTGTAAAGCCCCCGGAATGGAAAATCCGTATATATTTGAAGGATTGAGAAGCTAATACCGCACAGATACAGAAATAGACGGAAACAGAGATATGGAGGAAGGAGGACGATTGATGCGCAGAGTGAGCCGCATGAGTAATGAGTCTAATTAGGTTTTTCGGCTGGCGCAGGTATGATGGATTCCTCCTCCGTCGGTGCCGAAGGACGCGGCTCCCCCTCCTGTCGCCTCTCAAACGTGTTTTTTTACGCCTTCGTGTTTGCGAGCCGCAGCGGTAAAAGCTGTTTACGGAGGGTAATGGCATGTTAAATGCGAGTGTCCCCGGTGTAAACAGCCATGGCTCGGCAGTAAAACTCACCCCGGGAGCCAGCCAGCTTTCGTAAGTCGAGCCACGGCAGACTATTTACTGCGACTAAGTGGAAACCGGTAGTTTGGATGCAAATTAGACGGTGAATCTACACACTAAGTGTAAACACAGTCACACGAGGCTCCCATGATTTATCAATCACCTCCTGCTTTATCAAAGGGGACAGATCGCGCTCATTTCAGCCTGCGCGGTTTTATTCCAGGCCTTTTAGATGCCATTTGCATAATTCAAATTTAAGATATATATTGATGCAGACGATAATGGGATAAAGTTCCTCTAACTTTCTGCAGTTGTTGAAAAATGTCAAAGTCAAAGGGAGCTTCCCGGTCAGAAGCGGCGACGTGAACACCCAACATTGTAAATATACACACTCTTAGAAATCAAGGTGCCAACTGAATTGAACCACTCATTGTTCCCACAGACAACTTTAGGTGTCTAAGCAGCAGCCTAAAGATTCCCATGTCCCTTTTCTTTCTGTTTATTGCTTTCTGCTGCTGGGACACTGCAGTTTCCCCATTGTGGGATAATAAAGACTAAAGACAATCTTGTCACCTTTACAACGAGGTACAACTTGAAAGGATCGTGCATTCATGGAATGCGCAACACTGCTAAATGTGTGGGTAACCTCCCCCAAAAATGTCCCTAATTCCCCTGCAAAACTCTCCTCTTACTATTCACTTCTGAGTTTCAAGTGCTGCCAGGTGTGTGTCAGTCAAAGCGGTATGACTGGCACCTTCTTGGCACCCGAGTAAATTGGTATAATTAAAGGGGATGATTGACTGAAATAAAGTTTCCAAATTATTTTTAGGAGTTTATTTGAATGAAAATATTAGTAGTTAAAATAATGATAACTAAGTCCAAAAAATGATAACTAAGTCCATCCATACAGCTCGTAGTGCTGGTTCAAAGTTCCTGGTGGGTCATTGGTCTGTCGAGTTGCGACTAGCTTCTGGCTGAAGGTGCTTCCCGGCCCCATGATATGGACGTGGAGGGGCTGGTTGGGGGTGTCCATCCTATCACCTCCTCCAGACTCTCAAGTCCAACTATATAGGTGGTTTACAGTCCCCTGATTCTGACGATATGCGAAATTCAGATGGGGGGCAGGGAGTGGAGAACAGTCATTGGAAATGACAGAAAGCGATTATGCAAAAGCATTGGGTTACCCTGCACGTAGCAGGTATCATCCAAAGACAGCAAAACATATTGGATGTGATCCGTACAAACTGAAGAGAAGTGATTTTTCCTACCTCTTGTGGCTATGGAGGCGATCGTCCTCCAGACCTCCTGCTACAGCGCTCACCAAATGAAGGCATCCGAAAGCCTGGAGGTCTACCAGCTACCAGCGACCTCGGATCCAAAGTAGCACTAAATGACTGCCTTGTTGTTTTTGCCCGAGTGAGTAAATGTGATTCAGTGGCTAACGTAGCTAGCATTGCTAAAAACATAGACGCAGACAGCCACCTAGCTTAGAAACACAAGCTGTAGAACAAACTCCACCAGGTGATGTCACAGTTAGCTAAGTTTCCAGTCATATCATAACACACTGCTCTGTATTTTTGACAGGTTTAGTCTTCTATGTCAGTAGTTTTGTAGTATTGCCTTTCATGAAATGGTCGCTGTAGATACGGGCACTGTCCAACTCCGCCCCTCCCAATTTGAGCGGAGGTATTTAATCCATGTCTGCAGTCTTTTTTCAGTGAGTTTAAACTTTTTTTTTTTTTTTTAATGTCTCCCCTTTGTGGATTAATACTTTCAGGATGCGTAAGTAACCTTTGTCTTTTTTTCTCGATTCGAGCGGTTGGTACAGCCATAGACAGCACAAAACTTTGGCGGTGCCGGCTTTTTTCTATGGGCAGATCACTTCCTGTTCCCATCTGCAGTTGTAGCGTTCGATGTGACGTCACCTGCAAACCACTTATAGGTTCTTCGGCCTGGTCCCATCAGAGAACCTCCCAGTGGAACTGCTGAAGTTTTTTGAGACGGGTTCTCCTGAAGAACTGTGACAGAGAGGGTCTTACTGGCATAAAGGCTCATTGCAAAAGATATCCTTGAACAATGCTATATAGTGAAAGCTTTTCTTCAAAGGTTTTCATCCAGAACCCATCGACGTGGTTCCTCCATGAACTTTTCTGCACCACAAACTAGGATCTTGTGGCGCATGAATCAATAAACAAGATGCTGTGAACTTTGTAAAAACATAATGAGGGGAATTGATAAAGGTCGTTGGAGGTGGATATACATTTTAAATATGAATAAACATTTGAATATTTTACGAGGAGCTTTCCTTCCTGTAGGGCTCCTCGGGGAGCTCTAGTCAAAGAACCTTTGAAGATGGTATTCTTTGAGGAATTCTTTTTCAGAGGCAAATACAGAAGTAAAGGGCACAATCCACCAGACATGGAAAGAATGCAAAGCAGAGAGATCATGCAGTGTCACACTGGCTAGCTGTGACATTGACCAACGTGGAGTTTGACCTTGAACCACATCTCTTCTTTGTAGGAACCTTAATTTCCAAGAGTGTATGTGACGTTTAACCTAAGAGAGAGAACCTTAAGAGTTCCTGGGGAACGGTTTTTGTCCAGACCACTTTCAAGCAATTTTGGCCATGTTGGATGAATATAGCAAAACGATTTCTAAGGGATATTCATTTTCTTTAAAATATGAAATTCTGTTGTGTGTTCTTAAATTAGAACAACTAATAATTAGTGCCTCAAATTCAATGTTGCTGCTAATCATTGACCCGTATGAGCCTATGATGATAACAATCATTAAATCCTCCTTGAATTGTATTTTATGGAAATGATGAGTTTTTGTGGGGTTTTTTTAGATTAACATACTGTGGAGTTAAGTCTAAAAACTGGCATTTAGAGGGTTAAAATCCCTGAAAATAATGAATGTTTGATATATATATTTTGGTCTGAAGTACATTAAAGTGGAAGAAAATATTATTCTAAGTTGTTTTTACAGCAGTTTTTATGGAGGGGACGTTTTTGTCCTGAAGGACAAGTGATCGGAAGTCCTGGACGAGAATAACACAACATGAAAGTGTCATCGCCTTGAGAAGAACACAAAAACACATAAAAGCCACTTCCAAAACATAACCATGGCTGAATCCCAATCCTCCTTTTCACCCCTTCCCCTTGGTCTCCCCCTTGTCCCCCAAAACGGAGCGGCATGGGGAAGGGGTGAAAATACTCCCCCGAGAAACGAGCCACCATTTGACTACCGCTACGTCATCAAAGTCATCAAATGTTGTCGCTAGCCAGCTGCTACGTCAGCAGAAGCCACAAGTCACAAACAAACAGTCAAGTCGTCACAAGTTGCCATGGTTCTGTTGTTGAAATATTCTACACAAACGAGTGCTGCTGGACCAGTTTTGGGGATGTATATAATGAAAAAGATGTTCTGTAATGAAGCGAGCTAATTAATGCTAGCTAAAAAGCTTAGTGGATTTATGTGTCAAACTTTGGTGTGTTTATGAGCATGTCATAAACACATCTATGGTTGGACCTCTTACCATCTGTACCCTTTGGTTGCTAGTGTGCCCCCTGAAAATCTTGTTTTAAGGGCTGCTTGGCCCCGCCCATCAGCCCTACCACTCCATCCAAAGGAGTATTGGGAGACCCCTACCCTTCACGTGAATACTCACAACTAAGGGGAGGGGCTCAGCACATTGGGATTAAGCACGAATCCGCAAATTCCCCACATTAAAGCTGCAGTACGTAGCAATTTTTTGTCCTATTTACTAAAATTGTCATTATGATCCAACAGCGTAATCAGATACAGGTCAACTGTGAAAAAATCCTGCGTCTCTAGGACCCCTCAGTGGTCGTAATGACTTCTTGCGAGAACTGCCTTGCTGAATCAAGACAACCATCAGAGCAGGGAGTGTCATTCACGCTTATGCTTCCAGCTTTTATTTTCCGTGCCCGTTCGCAACATGTTTACAAGCCTGCGCGTGCACGGCAGAAGGAGGAGGGACTGGGAGGGTCCACGATGTTCTTGTAACTACATACTGCAGCTTTAATCACACAAATCATCTGAATCATCTAAACTGCAACACCTCCATGCTGGTGTGTCCTGCATGGGTCGGCAGCTGGTCTGACACTGAGCTCTGTTTGCCAATGTTCCCACTGAGCGAAGAATCCCCAGCAGAGCCTGAGTGTGGCGTCTCCTTGCAGGGCGGGCGTTGCTGCGTTTGAACGGAGAGAAGCTGCACAGGATGGGCATCGTCCAGGAGACCCTGAGACAGGAGGTCCTCCAGCAAGTCCTCCAGCTGCAGGTCAGGGAGGAGGTCCGAAACCTGCAGCTCCTCAGCCGAAGTGAGTAACCACATTTTATTTGTTTGCGAGTGAACACCCCCCCTCCACACACACACACACAAAGAAGAAGAGTCACTTCTCGCTCAGGCTAAATTGGCCGGAGGGAGCCGGAGAGCATGCGCCGCCAACGGACATCAAAGCCCGATTGTTGGTGGCAGCGTGTGGCTTTTATTGACGGCGCTTCTTGATTTGCGGCACTGCCTCTGAAAGATGGCTTCAGTAAACACTTTTATTATCCGGCCATCAATAAAATGGCACAGTCAATCATGGCTGGCTTGGATTCAGCCGCCGCTTCACTTCCCGCCAGGCCGGCTTTGGCTGTCGGCAGGTGGTTATTTTCTATGTCCGACGGACCGCCACGTGTACTACACAGCAGATTGACCGAGCTGTATCTTAAAAAAACATCCCTACCCTTTGCGAGACGGCGTCACCTGCAATGAGGAGAAGTCGTCCATGATTCCACGGTTACACAACAGGAGCAAGTTTAATATTCTGACAGCTGAGGAGCGCCTCGGTTTTTCATTTTACACGATTTGGTGCTCGGAGCCAAATGCGCCACATGCCTTCCAGCTTTTATTTTCCATGCCCAGGCTCTCCTCTGGGCACTATAATCTTCAAGATAATGGCCTATATTCAGCCTCGCCGTCTCGGCCGTGCTCAAATGAGAGGAGGTTTGCCGCATTCAAAAGAACAGCGACAAATTGCACCGCTTGTTTCCAATTCAATCCCAGAGGGACTCGGGACCCAAACAAGGCGCTGAAACTCTGAACACTCCCGTCAGCTCGTAATTATGACATTTTCCCCTTAAACAAGTAATAGCAAGTGCAAGCCAAAAAGGCGCGCACTCATCGGTGGAGATGATTGGGAAAAAAGCAACAACATTCTTTTGGGTTGGCTCTCCATTTGCTCGCTCCATGACCATAGGCGTCAAAAGTATTCACATTCATTACTCCGGTAGAAGTATAGATACTGGGGTTTCAAAAGACTAGGGGTGTTCCAACAGAACGTTTTCACTTCTGATGCAATACCAATATTGCAGCCTTGAGTATTGGCTGATACCGATATCGGAGTGGAGTCTGGAATGGACTGCTTCTATCAGAGATATTAAATGCAGGCCAATTTAATCCGATTCTTGGGTTTTTTGCTGATATTGGGCCAATATCCATTCTCAATATCGGATCGGGACACCCCTAAAAAAGACTTCTGCAGCAGTTGAAGTATCAACTCAAGCTTTTTACTCAAGTAAAAGTACAAAATAACTTGTTTCAAAACTACTTAAACGTCACCTTCTATGGGGTATCTGACACAATTTCATTTAGTTGCCAGAGGCCCAGAAACATTATTTTAAACGGTTTTTCCCGCAAATTCAGCTTTGGTACTTAGCCAGTCTAAAAGTGGCTCTATTGAGCTCTCCTGAGAACAGGCTTTTTCTGTGCCTGTACCTTTAAATGTCAATGAGCTGTGTCTGGCCACGCCCACTCCATGCTCCTATTGGGCAGAGGATCGCTGGTGTACGTCCTTAGCGTACAAATTGTTGTTTTTTACGGCAGAAACGCCTTAAAATCTTATCTGGGGGGCTGGTGGACAGCAGCCTACACCACAGCCGGGGGAAGTGGACACTGACTTCCACCTCACAAGTCTCCAACTCTCAGATCCGCTCGTTTCAGCTCAGAGTGGGCAAAAAATGGAGAAAGCAAGTAAATGAGGTGACTGATTTTTGGACCTCATACTCATGCTACGGGGACACATGACTGTTAGAAAACCTTCAGAAAATGAATTTGACTCGGAAGGTGACCTTTAAAGTATAAAAGAAAAAGTAATGTAAAGGAGGAAAAAGCTTAGGCTACATCTAAGGGTCCTATAGTGCACTAGCCCACCTCCCGAAAAACACGTTTCTATGAGTTCCTGGGGACATTTTTTGTTCAGATGTTTTTTGACCATTTAGAGGGTCAAAATCCCTAATAAATATTTGATATGTATCTTTCAGGCTAAAGCTGATTAACAAGACTGACTCATTTAGACTTGGAAAAAAATCTCTTTGGAAGTAGACGCTTTTTGTCGCTTCCCGCCAGGCCGGCTTTGGCTGCCGGCAGGTTGTTATTTTCTATGTCCGACGGACCGCCACGTGTACTACACAGCAGATTGACCGAGCTGTATCTTGAAAAAACATCCTCCCCCTTTGCGAGACGGCGTCACCTGCAATGGGGTTGCTGACGTTTTTCATTCCAAGGGACTATTGAGAAAGTGTTTCGAAAACTCTTGAGGGTTCAAATGTTAATGTTGATACATTTGGGAGGCACATGTTTCAGCCGCATTGATGCCCATTGAAAATGAACGCATTTTAGTACAATGCAAGTACATCAAAGAACCACACGTTTACTACTGAGTAATGGTAGATGTTTATACTTCCCATCCAACTAAAAACATTTATTCTATCCAGATGCGCTATTTATCTGGAAAGCTTTTGTTTTTTGGTGTGTTTTTGAACAATGACGAGCCGGAATGAAAACAACCTGAAATGAAATAGGGGTTACGAGGCTATCTTTAAAATGTAAGGAGTAGAAAGTACAGATAATTGTGTAAAAATGTAAGGAGTAGAAGTAAAAAGTCGGCTGAAAATTAATTACTCCAGTAATGTATAGATACCCAAAATTTCAACTAATGTAAGGTAACGAAGTATTTGTACTTACTTGAAACCCTTCTCTGTGACTCACCTTTGGGACTGGTGAGTGTTTCTGTGAAAACACATCGGCTGTGTGAGGCCACAGAAATGACAGGACGGTGTGAATGTGAGATAAACAGCAGCAGGAGGAAGAAGAGGGTCAATGTAATGTCAAAGATAAGCGAAGGCCTCTAATCTACGCTGCTTGAACAACACGTGAACATGATGGCAGGCTGAGATTTGAGATCGGTCAGACTGTCTAACAAGAGCGGCCAAAGTGGAACAGAAACAAAACGGAAAAATAACAAACCCCATCTAATAAAAATCTGATAAAAGAAAAAGAAGGGGGTGTTAAATTGACAAAGAAAAGGTCACAGCCTAAATAATTAAGTTGAATAAAAAAGAGGACAAACAAAACTAATTCAAATGCATTTAGTGTTTCGGGTTCACCAAACACACCGGCAGTGTGAAGTGATTATTGCAAAAAAAATGTATTTACCCTCTGTTTGTTCAGTTCATTCATTTGTTTCACCATTTAATACATTACAAACCAAATGCTAAATTAGCACATTGCATTGACAGAAGCTAAATTAAAACGCATGCATTAATGCAGCCGGATGAGGAGGAGAAATAATTTAAATTGCTGTTGGACACTTTCTATTAATAGAGAAATGCAAATGTAATTTGCCAGTTCAGCAGGTTCTGACTCTGAGCTATAAGGCCGAGCTAATTCAGTGGCCCATAAAGCACCTGAGGTTGGCGTCAACGTCAGCGCCGTGCCGCGCCGCGCCCGCCTGCTGCGCTCCATAGCCGGGGGGGGCGACGGAGGGAGAGAGGGGAGGCGTAATCACGGGAGGTAGTGAACATGGAATGAGAAGTGTGATGAGGTGGTGGGCGAGCCCGGAGGTGAGGAGTCATTGTGGGCGCAGACGGACCAGAGATTAAAAAGTTCTCATTTACAATAACAACTTGGCCAACTGGGGGTCCCAGGTTCCTCCCTAACTACGGCCGCAGTTGTTGCTGTTGTATTTGTTGCAGGCTACTAGCATGCTTACCCACCATGTAGAACAGACATAGCTGCTTCACCGTGCTAGCAGTCCTACTTACGCCATTCTAGTGTGAGCATCTGGCTATGCCGCTATAGAATCACAATGAAAACATGCGAACAGGCTTCTTTAAAACAGCAAAAACAAACCCTCTTGTACGTAAGCCTCAGAATTACTAGCATGCTAACCCACCTCATAAAACAGAAATAGCTGCTTTCCTGAACTAGCAGTGCTAACTTAGGTCATTCTAGTGTTAGCATTAGACTATACTGCGGCGGAATTGTAGTGAAAAAATGCTAACAGACTTCTTTAAAACTGCAGAAATGAATTTGCTTCTACTTCAGAATTACTAGCATGCTAACCCCAGGGCTGCCAAGTTTCAGAAAATGACAAGAGTGAGACTTAAGTGTCATGATGTTAGAAAAAAAAATTGGTCCTTTTTATTGTTGATTTATACCTTAAGACTGATGTCCTCACCTCCATGCCAGCTGCTCTCCCTGCACTGTGCCCCCCTGATGCTAGTCTTAATTAACCAGAAATTAGAAATGAAAATTATAACAAGAATTTTGACAAAATACATTTATTTGTATTATTGAAGTTCTGTGCAGTAGGGGGATCTTTAAAGCATTCTTTTAGCAATGGGCTGAAGTGATCGGCTACTGCCAATGGCACATTGTGTTCCACCATTGACACTGCTACCTTTACCTCAGCTCTCCTTGTCTGCAACAGAAAGGAGGTCATTAAAAAGCGAATAATGTAAAAAACATTAATAAAACATTCAGTGTTTTTTGGTCCATGGAAAAACACCATTACATACAAAAGTAAACAAATAAGAACAGTTCAAATGAACATTACATTAGACAAGGCATTTGTTTCATTTACTATGTATTTATGCTGATATAACCTACAAGTGCAATTCAGCTACTATAGCATAGCAGCCTTAAAACAGTACATATTAACTAGGAAACTCAAGGAGAAACAGCAAATCAACAGTGAACTAATACAGATAAAAACTAATAGCAACATGTGTCCTACATCGACATCAAACTGGTAAAAATATTTAAAAAGTGAACCCATGTGCAATAATTTTGTATGATCAACATTGGGTATTTACCTACTGTCCGTCTTCAGGAGAGCAGGAGAACGTCGAGTGGGTTTTAAATTTCGGCGCTGTTGTGTGTGAAAGATAGTTAGAGACGCCAAGACCCGCCTTACGTTGCTTCTGATTGGTTTACATTGCGTGGTGCCTTCCGTGGTTGGTTAGATTTAGGCTCAAAGGACTGATGGATGGGTCTGGGATTGGTTATGTCGATCAGTCAATCAGAGTTACTCCAACTACGGCAAACCGCGAGGACCAAAGTTTATTATCATGTATTGAATGGGGAAATATAAGCGTGAGAAATGTGTGGCGTGTGGTGTGAGAATGGGTCAAATTGCGTGACTGTCACACTCACAGCGTGACGCTTGGCAGCTCAGTAACCCATCACAATGAACACCTGCAGCAGCGTGCTACAGCTAAGTTGACAAGATGTCCCCGATTCACAGGGACAGGCTCTGTTTTGGATGAGCTGTCTCCGCTTAAAGCTGTCCCCGAAAATGTCCCAGATTTCAGCGTTTTATGATTGACAAAAAAATGTTGCGTGTTGACGAGAGCAATGGTTATTACAATAGCGGGGTTGGCAGCACAAAGTGCGGTAGCCAGGTCGGAAGCAGGAAGCAGGAAGCAGAAAGCGTGAGAGAGCATGCTGGGCGCAGACACAGTTATTACGGTAGCCGGGTAGAAAGCAGAAATATGTTACTTCCATAGAGAAAGCGTGACCAGAGCTATCTAACCACAAACTGAGCCCATAGGTTTTTAGAGGTTTTTAGAGGTAACCACACATTATTATGTTTAAATTTAAATAAACAGGTAAAAATAAATGAAACGGTAACTGACCCATTTTCTTCATTTAATCTTGATAACTTTTGATTCATATATCTCCAAGCTGGAAATGTCCATTTATTTCAGAAATCTGGTCACCGTAGCTTCAGGCCGCGCTTGTGTTAGCATCAGGCAAGCACCTCCATGCTGTAATGGAGTCGCCATTTCTTGCCCGTTTTGCAAAGTTTTCCTGACATAGATGATGCTCAGAATGAGATCTTCTGTGGTTTTGTAGACACATGAATGAGATCGATTTGGGGCAAAAACATAAACGCGTGAGATGTGGAGTCTTATCTTCCGTGTGTGGCGGCGACAAATTGCTCTCTCATTTTGCCGTCATTTTATGCGGCAGCAGCAGCAGAGGCAGCAGCTGCAGGCGGTCGGTGTTCCCACTCCCATCTGTGCCATTCTGATGAGGGCTGTTTCTCACCAACACCTGGGTGGAATTTCTTCACCGCTGCTCAAAGATGAATGGAAGTGATTTGGGTTTTCAAATCGGACTGGAGTGGGAGAAAAACAGAATCTTTTCAAGTTCTGCATAAATATTGAACCTTGATTATTATTAATTTGTCTATTAGTTTTTTAGATGACCATTAATCTGAACAATTCATCAGACTTGCCAAAATGAGGGGATTATTTTCGAATGCAAAATCAAAAACAAACAAAATTGCACACACACACACACACAGACACACACACACACTGCAAGGCGCGTGGGAGGTGAACGGCAGAGGCCGGAGGTGAGAAGGAAGGATTGAAGAAGGCAGCCGCACTAATGCAGGGGGTGGCTAATGCACCTCCACACACAAACACACACACACACACCTTCACACACACCTCCAGCTATTTTTCCCACCAGAACGATTCTCCAAATAGTCTACAATTGCAGAGCGACGCAGCGCAGCCCGCCGTCATATCACCTGTCAGCTCTGATTCATCTCCAACGCGTTCCCCCGAAAATTAAGTATTGATCGTGCGCTAACTTTGGAGAAAGAGAATGAAAATATAAAAGAAAATCGCACCGAGCCTCGGGGGGTGGGGGGGTATTTGAATACAGGAGAGCCGCGGAGTAGAGAAGCGGGAAGGCCGCCGTCAGAGGTGCGGCGACACAGGCGGCAGCGGCAGTGGCAGTGGTGTGTAGAGGGGCAAGGGGGACGGTTGCTCTCTTTTGTGGACAAATTGTTGAAAAGCACGCTAAAGTGGGCTCTTGGGAGGCAAAAACGCGCGGTAAAGTGCCCCTCTAGCTGGCAAAACACACTAAAACTGCCCTCTTGGCTGGTTAAAACATGATCAAATGTCCTCCTGGGTGGCAAAAACACATGCGGAAGTGTCCTTCTCATTTGCAAAACAGACTAAATTGCCCTCTTTGGTGCCCTCCCCATTGGCAAAACACATCAAAACTGCCCTCTTGGGTGGCAAGCCTAAGTGCCCCCCTTATCAGCAAAATACACAAAACTGCCCTTTGGGTGATTAAAAAATTATAAAATGCTCTCTTTGGTGGCAAAAATGCATGCATAAGTGCCCTCCTCATTGGCAAAACACACTAAACTGCCCTAATGGCTGCTTATAACATGATAAAATGCTCTCTTGGGAGGCAAAAACACATGTTAAATTGCAGTCTTGGCTGGTTTAAACATTATGAAATGCCCTCTTGGGAGGCA
>CAESWR010000118.1:1672183-1700966 GCA_903171835.1 Mullus surmuletus | reverse complement strand
AAAAAAAAAAAAAAAACAATATGCCACGATACCCAGTGATACACCTGTCACTGACACACACCTGGCAGCACTTGAAACTGAACCCACATGTTTGTTACCCACATGTTTGGCTGTGTTGTTCATTCCACGAATGCACAATCCTTACAACTTGTACCTCGTTGTAAAGGTGACTAATGAGGCTTTTCAACGATATACAATACAACATCAATTGTTATAATTAAAGGGGAGCAATGATTGACTGAAATAAAGTCTCCGAACTTCGAGAAGTTAATGAACAGGCGTAGACAGATTTCTTCCTCTGTGGAGTCAAACAGAAGCTCCATCTCGTGCACTGGCAGCGCGTCGGTGTCCAAACTGCTGCGTGTCAGCCGGAGCAACATGTTGCACCGAGGCGACCTCCGTGCATCAAGCGACGTGGTCAGTCAGCCAGAGTAAACATCTGGGGCCGGGCTGTCACGTGAGATGTTTCTGAGGGAGTCGTCACGTTTAAGGGGGAAACAAAGGAGGCGATGACGCACGACGGAGGAGCGCTGAACGCTGAACACTGAACGCCCGAGACAGCACCGAGCGGCCGCCGTTACATCACGGCCGCTGGCTGTGTTTGAGGTCGGGGTCACAGGGTCGTGTTGGAATGCGCCAGCTCGCCAACTCAACCCAAAAGATAAGCAATTCCAGTGTGTTTTACCCGCCCTGCTCTTGCACACTGAGGGCGAAATCCCCTCCAGCGGCCGGACCGCTGCCAATTCTTTTACTCACGGGAAGCAACATTTTCTCTCAGAGCCTCTAACTGTGTGAGTTTGCTAAACGCCCCGTGTTGTCTGCCATCATCCGGTCTAATCGAGCAGGTGGATAACGACCAATGGCAGGTGGCCATGTGGCTCCAGGAGGCCCCGCCCCCCGGAGCAGGAGGAGGGTGCACGGCATGCTGGGTGGCAGGCGTTCAAATCAGATTTTTTGGGTGATTTTCAGAAATTTGCTCATCCATCCTTGCTCTGCAACTCGATAAAATGCAAACAAAACAAAGACGGATCCAATCTGAAGGTTGTTCGGAGTAGTTCAATGAAGCAAAGACAAAAAAAAAAGTTACTGTTTCACCTCATCCTGCAAACTCGACATTATTGAATAGTTCCATCAGGATCTTGTTCACGGTCGCTCGTGTCACTCGGTGTCCGTGTGCAATTCCCGGTGACCTCCCGCTCACCTTCAGGGATCGGGTGTCCCAACAATGGAGCGGGTGCCAGACGCCCCGCCGAGGACCGGCTCAGCTCGGCTCGGCTCGGCTCGGCTCGGCTGCCCTCTCTGAACCAACCTGAGGGGGCTGCAGGAGACACCCGTTAGAAGCACCAGACTCCTCCTCCTCCTCTTCCTCCTTCTGCTCCATGATTTCACACAAATACGTACTTCCTGATCAGGCCGACTGAGATCTGGTAAGAGTTATTACCTGCTCCAAAGTGGGAAAATAAAAGACTGATTTGATGAAACTGGTGCACTGTGGGTGAAGGAGTGACCCCCGTGGTGAAGAAACCCTTCCTCACAAATTCTGTTACAGATTTTCATAACAACAACATTTGATAATGATAATGATAATAACATTTATTTGTAGAGCACCTGTCTAACCTAACATGGTTACAAAGTGCTTTACATACAAACATGCATATATAGTCCCATAACACAAATAACAGGAGCACTTATGAAACAGGGACCCAACAAATCCCACCGAGAGCGAGCACGGGGCAAACGGAAAAACTCCCCTTGAGGAAGAAACCTTTGGCAGATCCACGGCTCATCAATGAGCCCTTCTTATTGAGGAAGGAATTTTGGGTTGTGCTGAATGTTTGCTAGCAAGGTGTGCTCAGGGCCTCTGTCATTAGAGGCAGAAACAGAGAGTTTATTGGGTGGGGGTCACAGATAACAGACCCTACTGAGCGGACGTTTGTGCCGAACACAGGGATGGAACTTCTGCACCGCGCTGACCAGAAGCCCTCCGATTCACCCAGCGTGGGATCCCTGTGCGTTGCTGACACCTCGCTCAAATGTCAGCGTGTGCTAAGCTGCGTTTGCTGCAGCTCATCAGACTCTCGTGCATGCTGGCAGCATCCCATGCCCCCCCATCCCCCACCCTCCCAGATCAGTCATTATCTCAAACCGCTCAGAGTTGCAGCCCTACCGCTCTCACCCGCCGCCCAGCGCAGCCATTGTTCACCCCCTCCACCCCCTTCTCAGTGTGTGTGTGCCCTCCTCTGCTGAGTGCGGGNNGGGGGGGGGGGGGGGGGGGGCGCTGCAGAGCCCCTCTGATGCCAGTGGATCTGGAGGATGATGCCTTTGCTGTGGGACAGCATCCGCACACTCAACAGATCCCCAATTGTGTGTGTGTGTGTGTGTTTGTGTGTGTGTGTGTGCATGTGTGTGTGTGTGCATGTGCGTGTGTATGTGTGTGTGTGTGTGTGTGTGTGTGTGCGTGTGTGCATGGCTACTGCAGAGCCACTCTGATGCCAGTGAATCTAGAGTATGATGCCTTTGCTATGGGACAGCATCCGCACACTCAACAGATCCCCATTGTGTGTGTGTATGTGTGTGTGCTCTGTGTGTGTGTCTGTGTGTGTGTATATGTGTGTGTATGTCTGTGTGCGACTCCTGTCAACACAGATGCAGTGTTCAACAAAGACATATTGGAACGGGCAGAGAAACATTCTTTGCACGCACGCACGCACGCACGCACACACACACACACACACACACACACACACATACACACAATAACAAAACACTTATGGGCAAAGATTTGATGCTATTTTCCCCCTCGCTGCGTTTAATAAACCCCCCCTGCAATACATCATCACAGACTCAACACTGCTGTTGTGTAGTGAAAATCACATCCATTTTAAGCTTCAGCTGTTTCACAGATACCAGGTCAGGGTTTTTTCTATCTCTTGTCCTCCAAGGACAACAAAGGCTCGGAGATGCAAAGAAAACAAAGCTTCAGCTCTGCAGTTGATCCAATGTGCCGCATTTCTGTTTGGTTTTCTCGTCCCTTCGCCATATGGATTCATTGAACCCGATGAGAAGGGAGACGTCAAGAAGGAAAAACACAGAAAAAAGCAAAGCAGCTGTGGAGAGGAGAAGATCCTGCTGCAGCACCACCAGCCTGGGATGGTCCTGCTCAGTGAGAGCCACTGCAGGCTGCCGCTCTGACCACTGCACCTTCTGACGGGTCCCACTGGGGGGCAGCAGTGCCTGTATGGAGCTCAGGAGGGGTGAGGGGTTGGGGGGGGATTGGCAGTGGGACGGTACTGTCCTTTACGAGGAAACCAAGACATTTATCATCAAAGTCCTGCAGGCTGACAGGTAGTAAGAGATGATATTTCTTAATCACACGAGGGACTTCTAATTTATTTTTTAAGCCGCACAAGGTCATAACAGCTTCTCTTTTTCTTGCGGTGAGATGGAAATCTCTCCTTCATTTCATTGATAAAATAAGAGGCAAAATACACAGAGTGAAGCTCTTCTGCAGTAAATAAAGCAATAGAACTGCAGAGTGTGCGTGTGTGTATGTGTGTGTGTAAGTGTGTGTGCTAGTGTTTCCCTCAGTGTTAATGTGTAACGTCCACATCAGGGGGAGTTTGCTGCTGCATGTTCGCAGGTCACAGCTGCTCGCTCAGGGACCTTCAAAAGCAAATCCCAGTGGCGACCCGGCGAGACTGCAGATGAGGCCCGAGCCGCCGTCCGCTCCCTCACACACCCGTGAATCACGCTGACAGAAACACACTCGGCCACCGTTGGCATTTAAAGACTCAAGCAAGGGACAGAACAGACAGAACGTCAGTTCCTGCTTCTGGAGTTGGAGAAAGCAATCGGACCTTTGTGAATGAGTGGACATGTAGCTTTCATATTCACGGCAGCTACGCTTGTTTTCTGAATATTGAAACTGAAATGACAGTGAAGAGGCTTTGTTGTTGAGAGACTTTTGATGTGTGCTGCCTCTCAGTTTCATTCTGGCTGTACATCTTCAAACACATTCAGTTTTAATAATATCACGCCCACTCAAACCATTATCTCCAAGCACTTTGACAAAGACCAGGTCTGCAATACACCATGACACGGTGGCGTGCATAGACTTTGTGAAGGGCAAAGGTGAAAAGAAAAAGAAGGGCACATACAGCGTGTTCTCGCCACTGAAGAGGGAACTTTAGCTTTTGCCTCCCAAGAGGACACTTAAGAATGTGTTTTTTCCTCCCAAGAGGGCATTTTATCATGTATCAACCAGTCAAGAGAGCAGCTAGGTGTGTTTTTCTACAGTACTTTAGTTTTTTATGCCAACCAAGAAGTGTTAAGTGTGCGATTTTCCCTCCAAGAGGCCACGGCTGCTGCGACTGCCCCCCACACAACACATATATACAACACACACATTCAACAACGTCCCCACTGTCGTATGTCTGTGTAGATTAAAAAAAAGAGAGTTTGTGGAGCATCACACCAGCAACACACAGCAGCAGAAGATGTCATGGGTCACCCCAGGGGGGCTGCAACCACTCCGAGGGGCGGCTCAGTGAACGGGAGCGCAGAAGATTATGTATTAAATATGAAAAGGAGATTTTCTTTCTCCTTTCCCTGCATCAGACCCTCATATTTTAAAAAGTGCATCTATCTAAAAGTGCAGACTGCTCAAGCCTCCTGACGTCAGTGATTTCTCAAATCTGCTCCGGTGATGGTCAATGTTTATCTTTGTCTGGCAGGATTAGTAAATGACGGGATGAAAGATTTATCATCGACAATAATCCGTAAGTGCTCCACTCTTGTCTGAATAATGGCCTTTTCATCGTACATAAAGGAGACGTCTGTATTTGCTGCGGTCGTCGCTCTTCTCAGGTTTCAGCTGATTTGTTTCCATTTTTAAACCAGCCTGAATTGCAGCCATTCATCTTGCGTTACTTGCTGCGTTTCTCAGTGCTGTAAAAATAGCTGATTGATCAACCTGCTGACAAGATTACAGCATGAAGAAAATGCTCTTGACAAACAGTGTTTTTTTTTCTTTCAAACTTCCTCTTTGACACATCATCTGTGGCTTACAAAGCGTCAGCTGCCTCCCACTCATATTTCTAGGTTTCTTGCCTCACTAATATTAGCAGTGATGATGTGTGTGGAAAGTTGTGCATGTGGAAAAATCCTGATTATTAACAATCATCAAAAATGTGAGACGAGCTCCCGGCATTCACGCTGCAGCTGACATGACTCACTCACTGCAAACTTACCATAATGTTCAGTGTTAATTGTTGTACAGATGTGTTTAAGTTTTAATTTCTGCATATGAAACTGTGGTATTGATGGTGTGTGTGTGTGTGTGTGTGTGTGTGTGTGTTTTCTGGCTCTTGCCGGTGTACTTTGCTTGGCAGCGGTTACAGTGTCGAGGTGACCAAAAAGAAAATGTAGACGCAACACAGTAGAAGAGTACATGAGTACATGACATCTAGCTTTTACAACCACCTTTCCATGTGTTTTATTTATTTCCCCCTCATATATTTTGCTGTTTGTGTACTTTTGCTGCCTGTTTTATTGGCGTAAAGCACTTTGCAGAAGTGCAAAGTTATAAAGAACTATACGAATAAACGTTGATTGATCGATGGATGGAGAATCTGATCTGGAAACTAATAGATGACAGTTTGCTCAGTGCTGTCGTGCAGTCAAAGTGTGACATAACAGGTCATAAGTCTGACTACGTCACCACCTCAAGTTGAACTTTAAAGTTGGGTTTTGTGGCGTCTGAGCGCCTCTGACTCTCTGGCGCCCCCAGCGGCCTGTTGTCGTGGCGCCCTCGGGAGGCTGCTGCGTGTGAGTGACTGAGCGTGTGTGTGTGAGTGAGTGTGTGAGTGTGTGTGTGAGTCAGTCCGCCAGTGTGTCTCCGCTCGCAGCTCCGTGTGATTGCAGCCCGATCGCAGCTTGTTCTGCTCCCACAGACGCGGAGGGAGAATGCGGGTTTCTGTGACAGGTCGCGTCCCCTGATTCTGCGGCTCCGGACGTCCAGGATGTTTTAGCTGGCGGAGACTTTGGCTGTTGTTGACGTTGACAAACGAGAGGAGCGAAGATGAACTCAGGTAAGTCGTGTGTGTTTGTTTTTTTTTTTGCTTGTCAAAGTTTTGTTCCGCAGTAATCAAACATGAGTGAATTCGTTTTTCGGGTTAAAAAAAGTAAAAAAGCAGTGTTTTATTTGGAGTTGTGTCACTGTCAAACAATCCTCCTCTCATCGACTCCAGAATCTCCTCATTAAAACTCATCGGATTGTTTTTCCCTGAAGTGGGAAACAGTCCTGTCAGCAAGCCTGCGTCTTTGCCCACCACATCAAATTGGACACCAGTTCAGCCAGATGTACCAGTTTGCGTGCCTCAACCCCCCTCACCCCCTCCCCTCTTAACCCCCCCCTCACCCCCTCTTCACCCCCCCTCACCCCCTCTTCACCCCCCCCCTTCAATGAATCTCCCCCTCTTCATCCCCCATCTGCTCCTCCTCCTCCTGTTGACACGGGCCATTAGCTGGATTACTGTTTGTCTGTGGTGGCAAACAAAAGCCATGTGATGTTTGAGGAGGTGCTTGAGAACATTACGGCTCTTTTACGCTTAAGCTGTCGCTGGTGCAGGATCAGAGCGGGAGATCTCGTGAGGACGACATCTGGCGCGTAATGCTTTGAAAATCCACTCTGCTTTTATCATAGTGTTAATCTTGCATTTCTCTCCCCCCTTCCCTTTAAATCTGAGGCTAATACACGCTCTCTGCTGCCTCTGTGGTTTCTGTCCCCCTCAGGAATGCACAAACCACCTCTGGCCCCCAAACCGAAGCTGGTCCACCCACACAGACCGGGTCTCTCCCCCTCCATGCCCAGAAGAGACGGGTTCTCGTCCCCTGGAACACCCAGGAGGGTCAAGCCGGCGCTGGCCCCCAAACCCTGCCTCTCCAAGCTCACTGCCGCCGTGGAAACCAAACCAGTAACCCCAGGGAAAACGCACCAAGCACTCGGGACCGAAAGCCCCCGGCTCGTGGGGCTCCTCAACTCCCAGAATGGAATACAGCAAGAGAACAAAAAGCCAGATTGGGATTATATCATTCCGATTTGCCTGTGCAGCGAGGAGAACTGCCTGTGCATCAGGAACAATAACTTGAACAAGATTGAGAAAGACTTGAAAATGCAGAAGGCTAGAACCGAGGAAAGCGGGAAGGCGGACAATGCCAAGTGCCAAGCGACGAAGACCGCTTCCACCAACGCCCAACTCACGAACCATAAACCTCTCAGAGAAACGTCGCCCTTTGACAGAAACCTCAACACGGTTGTCGACCCCTCCGGCCTGCCGCTCCCAGTCCGGCCGCCGCTCCCGACCAGAACGTGGAGCGACGAGGCCAACGGTAACGTGGTGCCTTTGCGCACACCTGGACCGGAACCAGAGGAAGAGCCGAAGTCCCGCCCGGCCCAACAGCCCCGCGCGGTCCCGGCGGGCCCCAGGAAGCCCGCCCCCGTCCCTGTGCCGCGGAAACCCCAAAAGGCCCTGCTGACCCGCCAGGAAAAGGTGGAGGAGGAGAGGGAAGAGACGGGCGGCCAGGAGGGGAAGCAGACCGCCGTCCCAGAGCCGGAGGTGTCGGCGGAGGGGAAGGGCGGCGCATCCTCGTCTGTCAGTGCACCTGCGGGTCAGGACAGGCTGCTGCCGACCCCGCCCGCCAGGAACGCCTGCCCCCCGCCGGCCCCTCCGCCCAGAAAGAAACCCTATCTGTCCACACCTGAGAGAGCACACGCCTCCACGCCGATGGAGCTCCCAAAGGACGTGTTGGAGGAGGACCTGGGCTGGGACTGCGGCGTCTATGAGATGGAGATATCTGTGGACAGAGAGGACGAGGAGGTGGGGAAGGAAGGAAGGGATGATCGCGAGGCGGCGAAAGACCTCGCAGGTGGTCTCCCCACAGGCGGTCCGCAGAGGGTGGACAGCCAGGCGGCGGTGAAGCTTGCTCCGAAGAAGCCGCAGAGACACAGCAGCCCGATGGCGTGGACGCAGAGGATGGGATCCTCCGAGGAGAGCCAGGACAAAGGGCCGGGCGCCGTGTTCAAGGAGAAGGTCATGAAGGGGCTTCCCTCGCCGCCTGACAACCGGGCGAGACCCCGTGCTGCCGCCAAACCGTCCCGCTCTGGCACGGGCAAGCTGAGGGCAAAGTCGTTCTCCGGCGCCGACCTGATCCACGCCGAGGCTCCGAGGAGGACCTCCTTCCGGAAGCTGCTGGACCTGAAGCTCACGGTGAAGCTGCTGCCCAAGCTCATCGTCAAGGGAGCGCAGAGCAGCGACGCCGAGCAAGACCGACCACGCAGCTTCCACGAGCTCTCCCGGCCCGAGTGCAGCCCCCCCAGCCCCCCCTGCCCCCCGCTGATCGGGGTCGAGCAGAGCGTGGACGGGGACGAGCTGCCCTTTGGCTTCGAGCCCGGCGGTGACTACGAGAACGTCCCCCACTACGAGGAGATCCCGGACTACATGAACGTGGACGTGGGGGGGAGCGCGACGGCGGCGGCAGCGGTGGGCGGGGGGCTTCAGGGCTACATGTATGACGACGAGGGCATTTATGAGGAGCAGGAGCCGTACATGTACCCGGCAAAACCCCCCCTGCAGAGGCAGAGCGGGTACGACAGGTAGATTTCTGCTTCTGTCTCTCTCCTCCTGAACTCTCAGTGTGTCAGCTGATCTCACGGCTAAATATGTCATCGGTGATTTCCCAGTCGGCGGCTCTTAGAGGCCCAGGGGAAAATATGGGGGGGGGGGGGTGGCGTAATGGACAAAGCCAACCGCGGAGCGGATTAAAGGAGTATTGTCTCCTCCTTTGCGACTGTTTCCCATTTGGGGAGTTTCACAACCTCTCAGGTGCTGATGGATCATAGCTTGATCCAACAACAGAAATAAAAGTAGGATATTTTGGAAAAAAAACAAATATGAGCAGTTAGTTAGTCGCATTTTCTGTAAATTCTAAGAATTTCGGGTGGGCAACTGGACTTGGACCTCATGTAAGTGACAGCCAGCGCTGGGTATTGTTTGAAAATGTTCAATACCAGTACTGATACCAGTACCCTTAAAACGATACAGATACCAATTGAGTACTTCATTTGACACCTTTTGTTACTTAATTTAATATTAATCATGTGAATAGAAAGCAATCAGTTGTGTAAATGTCACCACTCCTCCCCATTCAAAAGATTTTTACACAAATGCATTTTCAAAGTGCTCAAATGATTTTTTCTATATAGATCTTGGTACAGAAACAACCGATTGCAGGTATAGTTTGACAGGCGTAGTTTAGAGGATACTTGGTACTTGGTTGTTTTGAGTACTGATACAGTGACAACACGGACAAAGTCTGGTTGCTTCCCCGGAACAACTAGGATTCAGAATGTCCACAAATACTCTGATTGTGCTCATTCTGAAAGCTTGCTATCAGCTGTTTTAATTGGAACTTCCCTCTACCAGAGTGGGAAATCTGTTGATCATCTGTCAATCAACTGACGAGCGTGTTGTCCTCACCGGCCAGCTTTCAGGGCTCCTCTGCCACGGCGCTTTATTAGCCCGTGTGTGCTTTCTCGGCCTGTAATTATCCCTCTATGCAAACAATTATATGTTGCATTGTGACTGATCTGAAGTCAGGAGGCATTGATGTGGGGGGCGGGGGGGGGGGATTACTCCTGGAAACGGTACGCTGTGTCTGGCACAGCTCAGCTTAGCTCAGCCCTCCGAACTTTCCAACAATCACATGTTAAAAGCACGTTGAAGGGCTCACAAACAGAGTCACGGTTAGCTGCTATCGTAAACACCGCCCTTAGCTTTGGCCTGTTCAGGTTTTTTTGCCTTTTGTTCTGGGAGGTTTCTGTCTGTCTGACTGTCTTGTGTTCCCACTGGGAGTACTGGTATTTAAGGCATGTACTTTCAGTTTGGTGCGGTTTGAATGTTTGCATGCATACATATGTGTGGCCGTCTCACAGCTTCTTGGTAAAATGTGTACGAGGGTCTTTTATTTTCTCAGCCAGATTCGTAGACCGAGCCAAAACATGCAGCTGGACCAAGACTCGTGTGATGTGTCGGTGCAGATCATTATCTGTAAATGTTATTTCCGCCTGTGCTGCATCTGCACCTCCACAGCTCTCACTTAGTCCAAGCAGGACATGATTGAATATGAGTCCGTGTGCCAAAAAATGTGTCTTTAAACCGGATCCGCTCCACTTTTCTGGACACTTCCCAACATAATCAGTGTTTATAGAACCTCCAGCTGCTCCGCACCTTTGCGCCTCAGTTTGACCGTCACATTCTGGGTTTTGTTTTTAGCAGAAGCTCCGTTGATGAGGACGCGGCGCCGCTGCTCGACGGTGCCTCTGACGATGACATCACGGCCCACTCCTCGGACGAGGAGGACGACAACAGCTCCGTCTCGAGCAGAGACCCCGAGCAGGCCGAGGAGAGCGTGGTGAGGAGCTGCCTCATTAGATTTACGACTATCAGCTCCCTGATGTGCTAAGAGATGGTTTGGCCTCGGTCCATCACTGGATTTTTCTCGTTTTTTCTCCTCACTTGCCTCCCTCATATTCATAAATCCTAATTATGAAATTTTGTGTGATGATGTCATGAGCTCAGCATAAGCTATAATGTCCTTGATGGCTTTTTTTTTTCTCAATCTTGCCCGTGTTAGACGCAAAACGGACCAAAGAAGAGCAAGATCCATCACATCGCCACCGAGATCATGAGCTCTGAGAGAGTGTAAGTCTTTACAGAGTTTTGGCATTCCTTCCCTTAGCCTTTATTTTGTGCTTTTTTTGGTTGACTTTCATTGCATCTTTCTTCTGCTTGGGATGATTTGTGAAGGGAGTATTTCTTTGGCATAAAACGATTATTTTTCTGATTGAATGATTATTTTTGACAGGTCTGCCTGTATCATAACTGGCAAATGTTTCTCTCTCTCTCACTAGGTTTGTTGATGTCCTGAAGCTGCTTCATGTCGTAAGTATCCCACAAATCACCCATTCACATCTGATACCCAGAAAAACAGAAATTGAGCGTAGTCATTTTGTTTCAGCCCGGTGTCTCGTCTGCTGTGCGAGCCCACATTCTCCATATGTGTTTGATTATTCCAGCCGCCGAGCCACACCCGTACAGGATAAGACTGTGTGTAAACCCATCACCCCTCAGTCTCACCCGTGTGGCTCGCATTCCTCATGGTTTTCCCCCGAGTTTCAGTGTAAACGCGCTGTTACGGTAACCCTATACTTGTTTTTGTGTGGGCGGCTGGTGTCACATATTTTATCCGTAATGGATCAGAGCTACCAAAATGATACGACGCTGCGGGTTCCCTGCTCTTCACACACATCCAAAAAAGTCAGAAAATACATGGCACAGTGCCTCCAAAATAGAATCATTCGGAAAATCTTACCAAGAATCACATGCAACCACAAGCATAAGCAGCAATAATAATTCTGATGGCGTCTTAGCATCTTATGCTAAGTTTACAAGTTGTTCTTGGGACGCACCTTTGAAATTCTTTTAATGTCAGCTTGCGAACGTGCTGTACAACACGATCATCCCAGCAGGAAATATAATTAAATGACTTTATTGTCTCAACTTAATTGCTCTCCATATTTGAATTCTCTAATGAAGCAAGGCACGCTCAGGGTGTGGTGCGGCTGTGATTGAAAAGTCCTCGTCTTGCTTGTCTCTGGCTCTGCCCTCTCATTCAAATATCTTGTCACCACAAGCTGTTAAAAAAAAAAAAATAAGGGGGAAAACATGGGAAAACACAAGCCCGTGGGGTCTGTGAGATCACCAAAATCCTGAAGATTTATCGTGTCTGACGTCAGACACAATTCCCAGGCTGCTTCATTTCGTCTCCATCCACAGTCTGACGGCCTCCAGTCGTAGCCAGTGATTTTTGTGGGATCCAGAGATGCAATATAATTAAATTTCAAGTATTATTTATGTTGCGCTAATTGATAACAAACTGCTGTCTCTAGGCACTTTAACCGAGAGCACGTCTGGACCACGCTCTGCAATAGTTGTATATCAAATGACAACCGACAATTGCACGAGAGCAAGCACTTGGTGACGGAGGCCGGGAACAACTCCCTTTAACAGGAGAAACCTGGAGCGGATGTATTGTACTGTGTCCATGTGATTTGAAATAGAAACCGATGCGTTGCAACACCAGTGACTTGTGATAGATACCCTCAAAGCACGGGGTGGTTTTGATTTCCTTCTTTTTTATTGGATTAGAACAACCTTAATGTGATAACAGCGCCTCTGTTCATTTTTCAAGAGACAATCGGTCCATAGCAGAGAGAAAGAAAATCATGTTTCTGTTATTTTTATCCATTGTGATTCAGTCAGATATCTGGATCCGGGCGATGTCACATTTCCAGGGAAGTCACAGAATCAGAAAAGTGACTTGGCTTCAATATTTAACTGAACTGACTGACAGAATGACATCACCAAGGCAGAAAATAGAGTTGCAACTACAGACCAACTCGCCCACAATGATGTTACAATTGACATCAACAGAAGTTTTGACATCGTCATTTTTCTGAAACTCAGGGAAGCACAAAGAGGAACAGGGGTCACGGGTCTGAGGTCGCCAGCAGGGATGAGCTTAGATTGAGTCTCTGTAGAACTGAAGTGAAATCAGTGTTTGCTGATTTCATCTCAAAGTTAAACCCTTGTCACATTCCTCCCTTTTTAAGTTTTCTTCGTTCTTTTCCTGCCCTGCTTTGATAACGAGGCCGAGCGCAGTCATACGAGCAGATGCGCGGCGGCACAGAGAGCAGAAAATGAAGCATGTCGTAGGACTGAGTCATTAGCGATGACTCGTGGTGACGGCCAGCAGACAGGAAGTGTTTGTTTCTGTCGACTGCGGAGGAATCGAGCTCGCTAATGAGAAACATTCGGACTACCGAGTTCAAAGGAATGTTGAGGTGACTGCGCTCGTCCTGCGCCTCCACCGGGCTCGCCGCCAGCTCTCCCTGAGCACACTTTGTTTTATTGCAGTGATTTGTCGAGCCGTATATTTAAGAAGGATGGTGCGGCGCTGTGAGTGTGTGAGGAAGATATTAAAACTGGGTTTTTGCTGAAATTAGATGTGAAACTTTAAAGTTAAAACAAAGTAAGTTGAGGCGCCGCAGCTTCTCGCCCTCTTCCTGCTGAGTCAGTGGAGGCTGCAGTTTTATCTTCTTCTTATCTGGAGGAGCATCTGTATATTTCTCCGCGTTTCCTCCCAAATGCTCTCGGCTCCACCGTCAGCTGATGTCGTGGGAGACACGTATGCCAACCGCAGGAGCTCTCGGCTGCTCGCTGGGTCTGTAAGCACTTTTTATTTGCCTCGTGCCCCGTAAAAAAACATCCAAAAAAGAAAAAAAAAGCCCTGCATCATCAGTTTTGGGAGGCAGAAACAGCTGCTCCAGGCTCTCCCACTCACCTTCTCCAGCCAGATTTGTGTTTTCCTGGAAACAAAACAACCAATTCAGATGTTTTTTCCCTGTTAGCCAGACTTGTTGTTTCGCCATGTTTGACACGGATCATCTGTGAACTGGCAGGACTTCCGTGACGTGGTGAGCAGAGCGTCCCGGCAAAATGGGAAACCCGTCATCGAGGATCGTCTGCTCAACCAGATCCTCTACTCGCTCCCGCAGCTCTACGAGCTCAACCAGGACCTGCTGCGGGAGCTGCAGCTGCGACTGGACAAATGGTACCAGTGTGTTCTTCTGTGTGTGTGTGTGTGTGTGTTGTTTCCCCGAACGATTTGTGTGTTGTTTGTAGCAGTATGTGAACACACCTGTCCTCATACTTGTGGTTTGGGCCCTGCCTCATCTCATACATACTAATATTTATAATATTTGAGTGTTTGGCTTTTGCCGAACACACACTCCATCCTTCAGAGTCTTCACCTCAGCCAACTCTGACACTCCACACACAACATCACTGACGCCCTTTAGGCCGAAAGGGAGAAAATCCCTGCTGTCGGATTCCAAAATGTCGTCGCAAAGGCTTCCTGGAAGAGGAGCGGGTGTTACAGTAGAATCTGGCTTTTTTCAGCAGATTCATTTCACACCAGTTTGACCTACAATCTCTCCTGCTCTGCTTTATTCGGCAGGGATGACAACGCCCAGATAGCAGACATCTTCCTGAAAAAAGGGCCCTATCTGAAGATGTACTCCACTTACATCCGCGAGTTCGACAAGAATGCGGCCCTACTGGAAGAGCAGTGCAAGAAGAGCCCGGCCTTCAGCGCCGTTGTGAGGGAATTCGAGGTAAGGAGGCTCGTCCGACCAGTTTAATTTGTTTTTCTGTATCTGGAGGAAGCGTCTGTAGGTCAGTGTGCTTCCATTGTTTACACACGTGAGGAGGATGTGTGTGTACGTGTGTGTGAGAGGTTTCTCTCTCTCTGTGGCAGGCCGGCCCGCGCTGTGCCAAGCTGGCTCTGAGGCATTACCTGCTAAAGCCCGTCCAGAGGATCCCTCAGTATCAGCTGCTGCTCACAGGTACCACTGAAGAAGAGTCTCAGCTGTTGTTTTTTTTTTTTTTGATAAATTCCATAAGTGTGCTGTTTTTAAGACTGAATCCAGTGTGAAGAAGAGCCGGCTCACCACAGGCACTCTGCTGCCCTCTAGTGTCCACACGAGCAAAAATAGTTTGGAATTTGAGTCTCGCCGCCACAATCCTCATATAATAAGATTTTTGAAGTGGAGCCCAAATCAGATTTGGTGACATAACGTGAGCTTTAACATGAGCGAGCTTAGTGTTCCGTGAGTCTAATGCATCAGGGTCGACTGCTCAGTGCCAGAATGTGAAGAATGTTTCTCACGTCACTCTTGTATAATTGTATTATGTAAGTGCTGCCAGATCTTTCATCCAGGATTCAAATTTTAGAGTTTGTCACAAGAATTTACTACATGACGCAGAGACACCTTTGACCTGCTGCGCCGGCAGTCAGCTGACGACACTGAGCTGTTTGTATTTGTGTTTCAGATTATCTGAAGAACCTGTCAGTAGACTCTATGGATTACAAAGACACAGAAGGTAACACCTACATACTGTGAAATACACCTGATGGCTTGTATGTATTAAATGTGACACATATTTCTGCTGATACCTGCAGCTGCTCTCGCCATCGTGAAGGAGGTGGCCAACCATGCCAACGACATCATGAAACAAGGGGTATGTGCCATTTCAGCTCGTCCAAACATGTGGATTGTTTATAAATGTTGATCTTGACCAATAGATGTTCAATGTTTTCCATCAGGATAACTTCCAGAAGCTGATCCAGGTGCAGTGCAGCCTGAACGGCCATCATGAGATCGTCCAGCCAGGCAGGGTGAGACCTTGTTGTTACGTCACAGCTGAGTCCATTGTTTGGAGTCTTTATCAGCGATGTGATCATAAACTGGTGGAGACGCTCAAAGTGAAACAAGGATGTTTATTGTCTCAGATCTTCCTGAAAGAGGGCATCCTCAACAAGCTGTCCAGGAAGGTCATGCAGCCCAGAAAGTTCTTCCTGGTACAGTAAAAAATCTTTGTTCATCTCAGGCATTGACACGATCTGCCACACACAGCTGCCACATTCCCACCTGCTGTCACCACAAAATGCCTGTAATTCTAAAGTGCACTTGAGGGTTATGTGATCAGGTAAAGTAGTAGTGTACCCCCCGCCTCCCCCGAACAATGTCGGCTTAAATTCCTTCTTTGGATGCAGAAATGCGTGCTTAAGTGCCCCCCGGATGGCAAAATACGCAACACTACTCTCTTGGGTGGCGAAAACGCATGTTTAAGTGCCCTCCTCATTGTCAAAACACATTCAAGTTCCCGCTTCGGTGGAAAAAACCTACTAACTGCCCTCTTGGCTGGTTAAAACATGATAAAATACCCTCTTGGGAGGCAAAAAACGTGCGCTTAAGTGCCCTCTTTGGTAGCAAAAATGGACGTTTAAGTGCCCTCCTCATTGGCAAAACACACTAATCCACCCTCTTAATGGTCCACTTAATGGTCCTCTTGGGAGGCAAAAATGCGTGCTAAAGTGCTCCCCTGGTTGGCAAAACACACTAAAGTGGCCTCTTGCCGGTTAAAACATGATAAAGTGCCCTGCAGGATGGAAAGAACACACTACACTGCCCTCTTGGCTGGTTAAAACATGTTAAGTGCCCTCTTGGGAGGCAAAAGTATGTGCTAAAGTGCCGTCTTGGCTGTTTAAAACGTGTTCAAGTGCCCTCTTGGGTGGCAAGAACACGCTGTAGGTGCCCTTTTTTTTCCTTTTCGCCCCTGCCCTTCTAAAGGTCTATGCACGCCACTGAGTGAAAGTGTGCTGATGTCCACCAGTATTTTATTGTATCTGCTTCCTTCAGATGTCTTAAAGAATAAAGAAAATGATTTATCTTTATCTTCCCTTCTAGTTCAACGACACCCTGTTGTACACGACGCCGGTCCAGTCAGGCCAGTACAAAGTCAACAACATGCTCTCCCTGGCTGGGATGAGGGTGAGAACGGCTCCTCTTTGTTCATCTTGACGGCGAAGCGCGTGCTGTCATCGCCGCTAACCACCAAAATAATTGCAGGTTAGCAAACCGAGCCAGGAGGCCTACCAGAACGAGCTGAACATCGAGAGTGTGGAGCGCTCTTTCATCCTCTCTGCGAGGTAGGAGCCAGGGGACGGGAGACAATAACGCATTGTTTCATAATCTCCTTCACTGTGTGAGCGGCGTGGAGCGGAGCGGCGCAGCGTTCTTCCTCCTGCTTCGTGCCGGAGGCTTGTGTGGAAACTGTGTAGGTGTTTCTGACACACTTCATTTCTCCCTCTGCAGCTCAGCCATGGAGAGAGATGACTGGCTGGAGGCCATTTCCACTGCGATCAGTGACTACACCAGGAAGAAGATCAGCTTTATATCTGGGAAGAGTCTGGAAGAGGTGATGCACCAGCCGCCAGAAGTGCAGCCTGTGATCCGTGTTACGGCACAGTGCTTATTTCACAGGAGGCCCCGATTCCCAGTTTGCAAACTCCTCTCCTTGCGTGTTAGCCCCGCCCACTGGAGATGTGGATGGAGTAGGCGAGGGAGAGAAAGGAATCGAGTAAACAACCATTTTTTTAAAATGAGACGTCGCTGAGGCTCGGTGCATGAATTTACAACAACAGCGTCAACATTAATCAAAAATGACGTTGCTGCTGTTGTTGAAACTTGCAGCAGCAGCGTCGATCAAAAATGACGTTGTTGCTGATGTTGCTGATGCAGCAATGTCATTTTTGATTGATGTTGCTGCTGTTGTAAATTCAAGCACCCAGCCTCAATTTATAAGAGCAGCAACGTCAATCAATAACGATTAGTTAAAAACTGATAATTGATTTCACATATGCCACGCCCCCTTTTCATACGTCAGGGATGCCAGATAAGACTTCCACACTCGCTCACAGCTCCTTAAATGAGCCTCCTCTCTCCTCGATGTGCACTTGAGTCGTTCTTCAAGATGGAGCACTGAGATCAATATCCTGGTCACGAGCCGAAGCACTGAGGAGTTGTGAGGAGACGAGGCGGCAGATAAGAGTGGAGTGTGATGTGAGAGTGAGAGCAGCTGACACCTGGTTTCCATGTCTTCAGGTGGACCTCAGTGACAGCGGTGATGGGGCTCCTCTGGGATCCAAAGCCCCGATATGGATCCCAGACCCACGCACCACCATGTGCATGATCTGCACCTGCGAATTCACGCTGACGTGGAGGCGGCACCACTGCCGGGCGTGTGGAAAGGTGAGGCAGCGGAAGATCGGGAAGTCGGGAAATGCGCACACAACATAAAAGGGGTAGTTTGGATTTTTTGACATGATTCTGTATGAGCTCCTCACCATCAGTTCATCAGCAGTGACTTTTCCCCGCTGCGTCCCGTGAGTGGAGTTCCGGCGCAGTTTCGGAGTTGCAGAAAGTAGTTCCGTCTAGCTGCTGGGGGGTACTGAGGAGAGATAAATACGTTATTAGAAAAGAAAATCTATAAAAATTGCGCAGGTTTGCGATTATGCCGGCTACAGCAACAAAAATCTGTCTGATTCGCTGTATATATTTTACCGTTTCCTGTCATGGACATTGCTATTAGGCAACTGGGCGATTAATTGCAGTGTTATTTGCATTATTCACGAGCCGCACTTGGGGAAAAGTCGCTGCTGATGCACAATGGTGAGATGGTGAGGAGCTCATGTCAAAAAATCCGAACTATCTCTTTAAAAAGCATTTCTTTTTAATCATCTCATCCTCCACCCAGGTGGTGTGCCAGTCCTGCTCCTCCAACAAACACTGTCTCGAGTACCTCAAGAACCAGCTAGCGCGAGTGTGCGACCAGTGTTTCCTTGTTCTTCAGCAGCAGAAAAGTAAGCCCCCCAACACCCCCCCCCCCCCCTTCTTCTGCGTGCGCTGCCTGATCAAAGCAGACGTTCTCCCGTTTGTTGCCTGAGGCGAGAACATCCGAGCAGATTAGATATGGACACGCCTCATTGTTATGTGCATCCTGCGCCTCTTTAACTGCTCCCATCTGTTCAAACCAGGTGAGCAAACCCTGTCGGCAGCTGTCTCCCCGAACAACAGAGCTGCCTTCGCTTTCTCCAGGAAGCAGAAAAAGATACCTGCAGCCCTCAAGGAGGTGATTGATGCCTCTGTGGCGGACGGGATGCACAGTCGGCACAGACGGCCCGATGATCTAATCAGGATTTTACTCTTTCAGGTGACGGCCAACACGGATAACTCCTCCATGAGTGGCTATTTGCAGAGGTTAAAGGGAAACAAGAAGCAGGGGAAGAGACTGTGGTTTGTGATCAAAGACAAAGTCCTGTACACGTACGCCGCCAGTGAGGTGAGGCCGCAAAGTGAAACCAGTGAAAACCGGCAAAGTCCTCACGTTAAAGGCGAAAGAGTGGATTTCACGCACATCTAACTGCTGTCTTCCGTGCTCTCGGTGCAGGATGTCGCCGCCCTGGAGAGTCAGCCCCTGTTAGGCTTCATGCTGAAAGTGGATCCATCGCAGAAGCAGCAGTTCAAGCTTTACCACAAAAATACACTCTACTACATTTTTAAAGCCGACGACGTCCAAACAGCCCAGAGGTGACGTCCGGCGGGAGTGGCGGGGGGACGGGGGGGCAGGCGCTTAATTCCTATAAATTCCCCAAATTCCCATGGAAAGTTTCCAGTTTTTAATGTTTCCAAAATGTCCCATTTTCCAAATTAAGACCATTAAATGGTATTAAAAAGTCTTATCGCCACTTTATGAGGCCTTAAATTTTTGAAGACATTTTTCTGAATTAGCTGTCAAAGAGATTGAGTCATAAAAACATTGTACAAGTGTGTAAATGTATTCGTTTATTAAATAACAAGGATGAACAGGTAACATAAAAAACAAACAATTAGACTATTATGGGTATGTTCATTATTGTTTTTGAGAGCGCCAGAGCGTACGTGGCCGAAATTCAGAAGTATTTGAATTCTGTTGTACGATAGTGGTCTTAAGTCTTTACAGTAAACTAAAACTGTCAAGTTAGAGGCGGCACCAATGGAAATGGTTGTTGTTCGACTGGTGAGGGTTATTAAAAAATATTGTGAAGGTCTTGAAAAAGTCTTAAAAAGGTATTGAAATGAACGTCAAGATTCCTGTATAAAACCTGTGTGTGTGTGTGTGTGTGTGGGGAGGAGGAACGGCTCAAATGACCTCATCTGTTTCCTCTGTGCTTACAGGTGGATCGAGTCTTTCAGGGAGTCCATGGTGCTCTAACGCCTCCTGACGTCTCTGCATCCTCGTCTGCAAGCTCTTACCTCAGTGTTCTCTGAATTGTACAGAAACAAAGAAATCACCAGGAGACACCATTTATGTTGCAATGAAATGAAACCCACATTTTTTTGCTCTCATTTTTTAACTTTGGGAGCGCAGATGTAATTTTAAATCTGGTAAAACGAATCTTTTGGTAGTATTAGCTAGTATGGCTACATCTTGTGCCAAAATCACACTTGAATATGACTTTTATGCTTTGATTTAAATTCAGCATTTAAAATTTGACTCCATAGATATTTTCTCTTGTAGTTTTAGAGACAAACGCTCATTATCTGTAGTGAATTTATAATGAAAATGGGAGTTTTAGAAAAAGTTGTACTTTAAAAACAAACACTTTAATAGTTTTTATTTCATTATCAACAGTTGTTGTCTGTTCAACACACGGTATGCACATTTCATACCTAAGTTATAAACCATCACTCTCTTATAAACCATCACATACATTGTTAAAACGTTTGCAACTCTACATGGTGAATCTGGGAAATATTCACTTAATCTGTACTTGATCATAACGTGTTTTGCACTTCAGATGTCTGTAAATAGTCGATTCTGTAAATACGGGTGATTATACATGAAATGATGAAATGTAATTGAACACATTTGCATTAAATTCAGTTTTTACTATTCGAGTTGCGTGAGCGTTGTCCTGTGATCTATCACGGTAACACTTGCTTCACCACTAATGGTTGGGCCGTCTGGGAAGAGCGGATGCGATTTGTCTTTGTCCACTTTTTAATCCCCATTTTACACTCTTTACATTTTAATTAGTCTTTAGCTGCTACTGCTGGGTTAACCTTCTATTAACCTCATAGAAGAAGCAAGCTGTCTTTGCCCTATTAGCACTCTGCTCCAGATGTAAAAGTTGTCTGTGATGGATAATAACCGGCCCCAAATCTGCTGTGCAGGTTCCTGATTTTTAAAAATCCATGTATTAAAATGCACCATGCAAGCACAAAACCAAAACAAGTTCATGACCTGTATTGTGTAGCTGATATTTTTGCTTTGGTGGTGCATATTCCCAACATAGACGTCAATGAAATGAACAGAGCAGCTGACAGAGACACTTTAGGAGACCTTCTCACCCAAACACGCCCTCGTGCTTCTAATTGAGCACAACATCCTGGCAGGTGTTACGGATCTTGAGGGTTTACGGTGGGAGAAGCGGGAAGACCTCACAGCTAATTACGGTCCCAATGAAAGTTTGGGCATGTGTTGAAAGGTTGAAGCAAGCAATTCATTCCTTCCTCCTCAGATTGCTTCATTTTAAGAATTCAGAGCATTCAAATGTCCCCAACAATTGATTTTTTGACTAACTTTTTAAAATGAGTTTGTATTATTCCTATACATATGTTTTGGGTGATGCCTAGTATGACAAATCTTTTTTTTTATCAAGATATTAGTATTATAGAAATGGTATGAGTACAGTATAAATATATAGTGTAGTATAATGCAACAGGAATAAAGTGAATTAATATAATTGCATACTAATTGAATACTAATATGATATATGAATGTCACTTTGTTTGTTGATAAAACTATATTATATATATATATATATTGTACACAGCAGAGTGTGTCCCCGCCGCACCGCTCTGATATTTGGACACACACCACCCCGACGCCGGCGTCGCCACTCTGCGCATGCGCGCGCGCCGTTCAACTGATGGAAAAAAAAGGTCACGAACTCTGACCCTCCCACCAACTGCAGCAAACACTTCAAAAATATTAACTTGCGCCCCGAAGCCGCCGCCCGCGCCGACAGCTCCCCGCCAGGTAAGGCTCAGGCAGCGGCGCGGACGCCCGCGGAGGATCCACGCGCGGCCGCTGTGAGCGGGAGGAAGCGAGGGAGGAAGGGAGTGTTCGCTCCCTCTCTCTCTCTCTCTCCCTCTCCCTCCCTCCGCCGCTCCGCCGCTTAGCTAGCAGCTAACCGGGCTAGCTAGCGCCGCCGCTCCGCCGCCGCCGGTAGGTGCGAGGCGCCGCGTGTGTGTGTGCGCGGCGGTGCTCGGGTTCGTGTCGCGGCTCCTCGGTTCGCCCACGCCGGTGTTCGGGTACATTTTTGAGTCGCAGCCCGCGGGGTTGAGTCGCTCCGCCAGCTAGCATGCTAGCTAGCTAGCTAGCTAGCATGCTAGCTGGCGGGCTTAGCTGCGTCAGCTAGACGTTAGCCGTGTTTGCTAACGCGCTAGTAGCTGTGATGCTAGCGGCTAGGTGGCCTCGACAAACGCTGTTGTCCTCCGGCTCGGTTCTGCGCCCCCCCCGGGTGTTGGTTCCGCTCCGTGCCGCGGACACGCGTGGGTCGCGGCGGAAGGAGCGGCGCGGAGCGGCGGGTCGGAGGGCGTTTAGCGGGAAACGTCGCCCCGCCGCTGCTGCTGCTGCTGCTGCGGCGGCTCCGCATCCCGGGCCTCGAACCCTGGCGCGCTTTAACCCTTCAATGTTGACCTTTCACCCACAGGAAAAGAAACACCTTTATCTTCCGTATCGATTGGAAGCGGTTTCCTCCGTGCAGCCCGATCGTGTCGGTGTCGCAGCCGCGCGGCGGGATCGACGCCGCACGCCGGGGCGCGCGGAGCCGCTTTTAACGGCGCCGTTTGGCGCCAGCGCGGCTAACGCAGGCCACACACACACACACAGACACCGACACACGCCGTGTTATAAACATGTGATGCGCGATATCGGTTGTGTTTCCGCTCAATGAGTAACTGCGGTGAAGGAGCTGCAGAGTTAGCTGAGCTCACTGTGTTGGGAGTAACGGAGTAAATGTAACGCGCACTGTGAGGGAACAGAACCGTTATTGCAGGTCTCAGCGAGGTCTGCGTCACACTTTCGGTCTGCAGCAGCAAATGTGTTTATATCAGTTCGTACCGTTCAAAACCACTTTGCTGCACGGTTTTCCCAGAATGCTTTCTGTTCCAGATGTCATTGAACAAGTCACTTAGTTTGCAGCCTTGTTTTGCTGATCAGAGCTATGACAGGAAGTCATGAACCCTCCTGGAAAATAAATGCATGAAGTTTTGAGCTGCGTCTGTGTATGATTAATACATAATGATGACGTACGTCGTATTGTCTCTCCACAGGTGTGTGTGTGTGTGTGTGTGTGTGGCTGATGGGGGACTGGTGAGAGTCAGTGGATGTAGATGTGTGCAGCATCAGTATGGATGGGCAGACTCAGAGGATCCAGCTTGTGTCAGCAGACAGCAACATGGCTTTAGGCCACAGAATTCAGGTAACATTAATTCCTATTCATTTCCAAAAATTGAAGAGTGTTTTTGCGTTATTGCTTTTCATTTTAATGTATCAGCACATTCAACAGAATATACATTGTCATAAAATGTGGTACACTCATATTTGCATAATTTAAGATACTTTTTTGGCCGGGCTTTTCATGCACAATTCATCCCGATCCTATCAGCAGTAAATCATACACTGTTGCTGCTATCGGCTATCATTGCTAACCTGGCTTTAGTATTGCTATTGTTTGATTCACCAGACTAAAGCCTCCTCTTTCTTATAATGTGATCTGATAGATTGTAACTGATCAGCAAACAGGCCAGAAGATTCAGATCGTCACAGCACTTGAGCCGTCTTCCCCTGGAAAGCAACAGTTTATCCTAGCAAATGCTGACTATTCCCCCAGTGGGAAGGTCATTGTGGCTAAGCAAGAAGGTTCGCCCAACAAAGTCATTCTTACTTCTCCAGACGGCTCTGGGGTTAACCAGCTGCTGTTTACCTCCCCTGAACTGTCTGGGCAGCAGATTCAGGTATTGCTCAAGGATATTAATGACCTTTTCCCCCCAGAAAGTTTTCATAAACAAGTTGGAAAGGTCTCATGACTGAAGCATAGACATGTTTTCTCAGACTTAACTGCTCCAGTGTTGGCAACCTACTGAATGATACTATTCTCTGTCTGTTTGTCAGTTTGTAACTGAAGGCTCAGACCAGTCTCTTGTCAAACCCATTGTGGAGTACTGCGTTGTCTGCGGGGATAAGGCCTCAGGTCAGAATTAAGTTTACCATTATTATTATTTTGTGACACACATTAGCAAAAATTCTTTGCCATGACCCAGTTTTTTTTCCCTCCCCTTTGCAGGGCGTCACTATGGCGCAGTCAGCTGTGAAGGCTGCAAAGGCTTTTTCAAGCGCAGCATTAGGAAGAACCTGGTGTACACATGCAGGGGCTCCGGAGAGTGTGCCATCAACAAGCTTCACCGAAACCGCTGCCAATATTGTCGCCTGCAGCGCTGCATAGCTCTGGGCATGAAACAGGATTGTAAGAGTCTGTAACCTACATTGGGCAAAGCTCAGACTCTTGTTTGTAGGACACATGCTAATAAAGCCTTTGCTTTGTCTTCAGCTGTGCAGTGTGAGAGGAAACCTGTTGAAGTGACAACCAGGGAGAAATCTGTGAACTGTGCAGCCTCCACTGAGAAGATCTACATCCGCAAGAACCTGTGTAGCCCTCTGGCTGCCACACCCACCTTTGTATCTGACAAGGAAACTGCCAGGTACAAGCACTTGACAAAAATGACTGAAAGGATCAATTTGACAGTCCACAACAACTGAAGTCCATGATGATATTTTTGACCTAAACAGACCTTTTTTCACAGCAGGCATAGATGTTAAACACACCTATCGGTCACAATTATTTATAATTATCAATAATTTGATTAGTAAAACCTGTGTCTGAATGACTACTGTATAAGAAGCTTTTATTGTTTACCCTGAGTGATAGAGGTGCTTTTTGATAGCTCAGGCATGAGTTTAAGACTGTGTTATATGGAATATTTTTTATTTTATTTACTACCGTTTGCCATCTGAAATTTTTCGTTGAATAGGACAATGACAGAGAAAAGTTTCACCTTGAAGCAGTGTGACAGAATCAACACTTGAACATTATAGAATCAGAGAAAATTAGAATTGTTGCAGTCACTTAAGTTTGGTGTTTAAGATGTTAACAATGTTTTTGACATTACAGCAAGTAAAACATCCATGTGTTCCATGTGTCTTGTGATCTATTCCACTTCAGATGTTTCTTTTCATTGCATGATACAGTATGGTGTGTGAAATCTGGACTCTTTGTCTGCAGGTCCACAAGTTTACTTGAGTCAAGCATGTTGCTCAACATCCAGCAGCCCTTCTCCAAGCTGGAAAATACCATCCTGATTCCAGCATCGCCCGACAAGGTAATGCTTTGGAAATTTGAGTACAATATACACATTTATATGTGTTTGTCATGTAATTATAACACTCAAAATGAAAACACTGACATGTTGGATTTAATTATGGCAGTGCTGCACTATATTTGGTAAAGCTCACATCATATATTTGGTTTTGGGTAGTCTGATGCAATAGATTATTATTTTTCAGATGACTGGCATAGGTTTTTCATGAAGAAATGAATCCATTTAGGACAACAGCTGTGATTTTGTTGCAGTGTGTATAAAGCAAAAAGTCATTTTGAAAAAGCTGTTCCGCTTTATGGTTCTGTCTGTGACAGTAAAATGATTAATGGTTCTCACGCCACCTCACATAGTTTTTAGTTTCATTTCTAATTGACTGATGCTTTTTAAAAAATACTTATGACTATTTTTCTTTTGTTCCCAACATCACACACAGAAGTAGCATGTCATTCACTGAAAAACATCTCTCCACAGAGTTTTCCTTATGTATTAGGCGGTAAAAAGTTGTAGTAAGACGATTTTGACGCATCTCCCAAACACGAACTGTGTCTCATGTGAGTCCTTCTTCCCGCTTTCAGGATGACGACCCCTCCCAAGGAGACCTAGGCACCCTGGCAAACGTGGTGACGTCCCTCGCCCACCTCAACAAGGCCAGAGAAGCGAGCGATGGTGGCAACGACCTGATTGGAGTCGAGACGCTCAGCAACGGTGACGCTTCGATGACGGACATCCAAGCGGACGAGGAGACCGCAAGCGACATCACTCGGTGAGGGAGATGTCACGCGGAGTCAGGAGGCTTTGAAACTGACCAGCAGTCGTCTGTGAGAGGGTTGATGCTTGTAATGGAGATGTGGAGGAGCACTGATGGCACCCAAGGGCTATTTTTTCGTCTTTGTCACAGGGCAGTAATATGATTTCCTGTAGGGCCATGTGGTTTCTGACTACCCTCTTAAGTACTTAATTGCATTTGCCCACAGTGAATCAGAAGTGTACTGTCTTGGCCAGTTGTGTGTGTGTATGTGTGTTTGTGTGTTTGTGTGTGTGTGTGTGTGTGTGGACTTCTTGATTCTGTGAGACCTTTATCAAAATGAGCAGATGTATGATTATTTTCTTTTGCCATCTTGCGTCTTGTGTGTTTGTCAGAGCGTTCGACACCCTGGCCAAAGTCCTGCACTCGACTGATGGCTCCGCCGGAGACTCTCTGGAGGCGACGATGCAGCTGATGTCGGGGGACAAGTCGGGTCCCGTGGTGGAGCTGGAGGGGCCGCTGCTCTCCGACAGCCATATTCCATTCAAGGTAACACACACAGCCAACGACCTTGTGTTTTACCAAAGTGGACGTTTCTCTGTTTGACACTCTGACCGTGTTTCCACAGCTGATGATGCCTTTGCCTGTGCCAGAGTACCTCAACGTCAACTACATCTGCGAGTCGGCTTCGCGGCTACTTTTCCTCTCTATGCACTGGGCACGGTCCATACCTGCCTTTCAAGCACTGGGGTGAGCCTTTGTCGCAGGATTTTACACATCCTCCAACCTGGGCTGTCAGATATACCGTTATTGACGATAATCGTGGTATTAGAAAATGACATTTCAATATCATGTTGAAATGTGCATATGATGTAAATATGTAAATGACCCAGGGCCACTTGAAAACAGCCTACTTTTTGCATGCTGTTGTACAGTTACTGTTTTCATATTGTCTTTATACCACCTTGATTGTAATTGATCTGCTAAAAGAAAAAAACATCACTAAAGTTAAAGATCAATTTCATTGATTGTACCATAATTATTTAAATTTGTGTTGATATCGTGACATTTTTTTCCCACGATAATTGTGAAGTGAAATTCGTGACAACCCTACTTCCAACCATAACTATAGCTTCTTTTCATATGTTAAAGTTAGAGATGGACTAAAACTGTGTGTGTGTAATTTCTGTGTATCTAATTCCATAAGTTGAATTAACCTTATTTGTTTTTACAGCGGCCAGGACAATGACATTAACCTGATGAAAGCCTGCTGGAATGAGCTCTTCGCCCTGGGTCTGGCACAGTGTTCCAACATTATGAATGTCGGGACCATCCTGAGTGCCATTATCAACCACCTGCAAACCAGCTTACAGGAAGGTAGGAGGTCTCATATCATCTGAAGGTTTCGCATTTGAACACGACCAGTGAGGCTCAGATGTTGATATTCAGACACGCAGATGTGAAGTCTGTGTAATAATTAAGGCGGTAACTTCATTATGTTTGTTTTGGGATTTTTCTCTCCATTACACCCCTTTATCTCTGTAACTAACTTCTTTTAAACGTTTGCTTGTAACAGATAAGTTGTCCCCAGAGCGAGTCAAGCTGGTAATGGAGCACATCTGGAGGATGCAGGAGTTCTGTAACAGCATGACCAAACTGGCCCCGGATGCGTACGAGTACGCTTTCCTCAAAGCCATCGTTCTCTTCAGTCCCGGTACGTTGGTAACAGACTGAGAAGAAAACTATAAAAACTACATCCTCACAATCCTTTCTTCCTGTTACAGTCGAGTGCTTTTCTTCTGGGAAACCCTGCAGACCGATAAATGATTGCGAATGACCACAGACTCATGTTGTTGTTGTTGTCCTCTCCCCCTCAGATCACCCCGGCATAGATAACGCCCCACAGATAGAGAAGTTCCAGGAGAAGGCCTACATGGAACTGCAGGACTACGTAACAAGGTCCTACCCAGAAGACTCCTATCGGTGAGCTTTCCCTGCTACTCTTTGTGACGGAGCCACATTGTCAGCATGAAACCTCTAAAAAGGAAAGGACCTATATTGTCTTTAAATCTGTTTTTTTTTTTTTTTAATCATCCTGAATGTTTCCTTTTATGTTTAAACCCAGAGAAATCCCTATTTTTATTTAACCTAATGAGATGTTTACAGTGATTGCCTGTTAGGAGTCGGTTATTATGAGTGAGTGAAACTAGCTGCTAGGTGACTCATCAGGTTAGAGTTACCTGCAGGTGTTTCATTGTTCTGCTTTAACGCATCACCTCGTCCATGCTGGTGCCCTACTAACCGAGCCATACCTCATGATGGGCGCTATAGGCAGTGTTTGGGAAGATTGTTGCGCTCTGCTTAATACAGATGTGAAAATGTTGTCCTTCCTTTTCCTCCCAACTGCTCGCAGGTTGTCCAAGCTGTTGCTGCGTCTTCCCGCCCTCCGGCTGATCAGTGCAGCTGTCACGGAGGAGCTGTTCTTCGCCGGCCTCATCGGCAACGTGCAGATTGACAGCATCATCCCGTACATCCTCAAAATGGAGTCCACTGATTATAACAGCCAGACGGTCACAGGAGTCTGACACGGCGTGCCATCTGTATTAGAAACATTGGACTGTGGAACCGCGGCAGCCAATCGGAGTGCTCCCTAGTCTGGCCACTGAGTGGTCATTACACACTCTATTTATGACGACGCATCCATTGTGGATTCTCTCCTCAATTTAATCCCACTCCCGACTTCTCAGCAGCCGGTTAGTGGAGCACGTCTCACAAAGAGGAGGAAGAGGACGAAGAGGAGGAGGAGGAGTGGCGGCGGCAAGTGAGCCTTCCAGCATCTGCCCGTTCAGGAATCAACCTTTAAAACCTGCATAGTCGATTGTGTTTTTTATTGTACATAGTATTTTATGCATCATTGACTCCAGGCCTTTGCTTTTTTCTGCAGATCTTGTATTTTGAAAATACCAGAACGGTTTCTGTCTCATTGCTTTTCCAATGTACACATCCTTTTTTTTTTTTTTTTTTTTTTT
>CAESWR010000118.1:1656593-1666761 GCA_903171835.1 Mullus surmuletus | reverse complement strand
CCCCCCCCCAACATATGTGTGTTTTCTTGGCAAAATGCTTCATGATTCACATGCGACAGCCATTAATAATTGTCACCTTACGTAACACCACATGTAAATGCTTCGCTCTTCATCCAGAACCACAAAATATGGCGACTTGCATAAGTCATGCAAATGTCGCGCAGACATTCCAGCGAACCACAGATATAGATTCCTGATCGCTGTTCCAGCATCTGCCTCCGGACAGTCAAAGTGATTGATTATTTGAGTGAAATCGGTAAATCGTCCGCCCCGGCCTCGGGGGTGGGTGGGTGGGGGGAGGGGAGGGGGGAGGGGGCACCATCCAACCAGCTGCAGTGGAGACATGAAATGCTCCAAAAATCCCCTGATTGTTGTAACAGATCAACTCAAATATGCACCGAAGCCGGCAGGTCTCGGTTTCTCGGAGCGGAATGTCCCATCAGGTGCAACGTTTCTTCCTGTGGGTTTCTTCTGGCGCTCGTACCACGATGACGTCACAAAGTCAACGCAACTGCGCCCCTTTTAGGATGTAATCTTCCCTTTAAATGGCTGCGATCGGCTGTTATCGCCACACTCGACGCCGCAGACGGGGCGCCAACAGTGGGCCGAAAGCACCTTTAAATCTGGCTTCATCATTAGTCGTGGCCGGCCTTTTGTCGCGTCTCTCCCGTTGCTCCGCAAACAAATATTTACTGCGGGGAAGTGGAGTGCTGCACCTGCAAATGAGGAAAATCAATAGTGTTTTCCCTCCGAGTACAACCGGAAAAAAATCACTAGCGATTTGTGCCAGGTTCTCTTGTTAGCTGTTAGAAATCGAAGTATCGGGCCGTACAATGGAACCCTGTGGGACGCCAGAATGCTTTGCTTTTCCTCTTTTTTCCCCCCGTTCAGCGTGACAGATTTTCTTCCTCAAATGGTGACTGTGCAGCAGAAAAGAGTGGGTTAGAGGCCAGAGATGACGCAACGCTCTCAGTTTGAGCGTCTCTCGCCCCGGCAGGTCGGCGGCGGCTCGGTGGCGTTATCAGCCGTCACATTAGCGTAATTGGCAACCTTTTATTTTGCCGTGTTATGAATCATTAAAAGGCGAACGTCGCCCCTCGTCTCCGCTCGCTCCCCTCCTATTATATTTGCCTTTCTAATGAGCCGCTTGACTCTTCCTCGACGCTCCTTTCGGTCCGCTTCGGATGCATATGTCCGACATGGCTGCATATTTATCTTAATTGAATCCCACTCAATACGTTCCCAGTCCGGGGGGGCAGGCGGACACTGGGAGTGTTAATGGGTTATTGATTTAGACCAGCCTGTCTATGAGATAATACTGAATATGTCTTAAGAAATTCAGTGTGTCGAACTCTTGGGGATTAATCATTCAGGAAACTTGAGGCCTCAGACTCAGCTGCTACTTTTTTCCCCCTTCTTTTTATCCTGATGAGCTGCACAGTTTGGCCTTGAGAGGAGGCTTTTGCAATCAAATGCAGGGGGTGGGGGGGAGGGGGAGGAGGGGGGAGGGGGGGGGGGAGGGTCAGCTTTCTGACTACAATCAAAGATATGCTCCCTGTCGCTCCCTGGCCGGGTCCTCTTCCTGTTTCCCCGTGTGGGCGCTGAGCAGAGGCTGTCTGCGTCCATGAGTATCAGCTGGGGGGAATACCAATAAGTACCACAGCCCCCCCCCACACCCCCCCACCCCACTGTGGTTGTGTTCTCTGCTGAAGGGACGGTTTTGTTCGGCCCTGACGAGCGTGCCAGCACCGCCGCTGCTTATCTGGAGTTCGCAGAGGCAACGGGAGTGCCACCCAGTGTCCCTCTACACACACACACACACACACTTACACATACACACACAGACACACCATTTCATGAGAATAGCCGCAAACACCTGCGCTGGTGGCTGCACATGAGCCGTGCCAGTGAGCTTCTGACCTGACCTCAGATCGTGAAGCGATAGCTGCACCAGTTCATAGCTGCAACTTCCTCGTCAGAGAGAGCCCTTCCTGTTTGCATATTAAGTAAGTGACTGTGGCCCTTTTTTCTTCTTTTTTCCCCCTATTTTTAATATTGTCCGCCTAACAGGGAGGGGCGCATGTTTTGCAAGAGACAAGCTCCATTTCAATATGTTCTGACTTACTAGGGCGATTTTTTTCTCCTTTTTTTGATGCACCATCACTGCTCAATATGTAGCACACGTCGTCCGCATGCAGAGTTTTAAATAAATTCTGCCGCTTGACTTCACTCCAGTTGAGGACATAATGCTGAATTGCCTGTTTCTGTTGCTGCACGCACACTCTGTTTTTGCATAAAAAGTGGAATCACTTGCTATTCATTGACCATCATTGATTGGAGACGGAGACACTAAGGGGGCGGGCGGTGCAGTACGAGTACTGTAGACGCAGAGACAGAAACACTACAGGAACAAACACACAATAACATCAAGCACAATTATTTGATTTATGATTTATATTGAAATCGCGATATTTTGCTGTCTGCGCATAATCGTCCATGACATTGACATTTGAAATGCGTGCTCTACTTACACACACACACACACACACACACACACACACACACACACACTGATTGTGCAAATTCAACATCCTCTAAGTGTTTATGTCATTTTCAATTTCATTCCTATTTCTTCTCTACATAAGCCTTAATCATTTTCATTTGCTTGTGTTTCGTGATGCGATGGCATATTTCATTTTGGAAAAGTGTTAAACTATTAATTGACGTGAAAGTTAGATAAAAATATACTGTTCATAAGCTCATGTATTCAGGTATAGTTTATTGACAATTACGCTACATCATAACATATAGGAACTTGCTTTGGCATTATTAAAGTCTTAATTGTGCAGCTCTACCATCAAAACACATCAGCATTAAAACACCATTAAAAACACATTTAGAGAAACTAAAAACACACGTCTGCTACGTGAGGGCGACAAAAAAAGAGTGTTAAAAAGTGCAGTGTCTATTTCAGGGTGTTGAGGATAGTTATTGCAGATGGAATGAACGATTTTCCGCGGATGTTTTTACAGACCCGGGGAACCTTGTACCTTCTTGTACCTTCTCCCTGACGGCAGTAGCTGGAAGGGGGATGAGAGGGGTCCTCTGTGGTGAGAGCACTCTCTTCAACTGAGAGTGTGGACTGAACCGCTTATTTTGCCGGACTGGTTTGCTAACCAGATGAGACGAGCAGCAGCTGCACCTCCCGCCGCCTCGGATCCGCGAGACGGGAGTTTTTTCAGGGGCTGGAAATTTCAACCCCTCCCCATTTTTCCCCCGTTAGGTAAAGATTGAGGCTAATGCAGCCGGATCCTCAAGTTATGCCGTCTCGCGGGGTCAAATCATAGTAAATGGGTCATAGTGCCGGACAGACGCCGCGTGCTATGTAGGGCAGCGTGGGGGGACGGGGGGGCTCGAGGTGTGAGGGGAAGCAACCCCGCCGGCACAAAGGCCTCCTGGAGCTCCTGTGGTTTCTTTTTTTTTGGGAGCATGCTTTGTTGTTCTCCTGTCTTCTGTTGTGGTTTGTTGGCCATTTATGGAAGCCTCCTCTGCTGCTCCACTGACACACTAACATCAGAGGATGAGTCACGCCAAAGTGGGCACACGCCTGCGGGACGCACTGACACCATCAAACGTGCAAAGACCTCAAAAAAGTCTCTCATCTTCATTTTCAAAGTGCTGCACTAGATTTTTTTTATTTATTTTTTTTATACACAGATGTGGCCCAGAGCTTTTAAATCTCAGGTAGCCGGTCCATCACGGCGCGGTCAGGAACTCCATCCCGCCGCAGAGGGCCGTGCACCTAACGGTCGCACATTCCTGCAGCCATCTGTCGCTGCCCCCCACCCAACCCCACCCCACCCCACCCCAAGACCCTTTTTATAATCCTCACCCAGCTTCACCCTTCGTACCTCAGCAACCCCTGGAGACCGCCCGCCTGAGTGTTTGGGAGGAAGGGGATGGAAAAAAAGTAGGGCAGCTCCTCAGCAGAACCGCGGGGACATTTTCATCAGCGTGAGTCTAATTCATTTAGCAGAGCCACTCATCCAGAGAGACCCTTCAGATTGCTCCGGCGAGCTCCGGCGTGGGTAGAAACACACTTATTAAATGGAAAAGGGGTAGAATCTCATCAGAAGAAAGATTTCTTACGACGGCTTCGAGGGTGTGTTAAACATCTGGGCCTTATTATGAAGTCACCGGAGCCGCGTGAATCCGGCCCCGCTCTCCCCCCCTTGCTGTTATTTGAGAAATCTTTGCAGCTGTGCAACACAATCTTGGCCCCACGTTCGCTTCCCCAGATGGATCCCTAACAACATGGAAGCTTTATTGACACTCTCACAAACATCTCCCATGTTCCTCAAAGTTCTTTTGTTTTTGTTTTTTACTTTGCTGCTGCGGGCCTCAGCAGCAATCGATCGATCGAGCAGCTACATCAGCGTTTGATCTATTTCACAGAGATTGTGCATCTATGATATCATGGCGCCTTGAAGCTGTGAATCACCCCCCGTGCTCTCGTGTTCGGCCCCCACGATGCCTCAGAAGAGAGCGTGCAGTGTGTTTCAAAGCCAAGGCCGTCGTGGGGGGGGGGGCGGCGCCTGGAGGAGCTAGCCGAGCTCCGGCGCTGCAGAAATAGCTGGCGGTTCGAGCTGTGACTCGCTGTCTGGCAACAACAGGCGTCTCTTTGTGTTTGCCGTTTGAAAAACTACAAAGATCGGGTAATAAGAGCATCCTACACGGCCCGGCCCGGCCGAACCCGACCCGGTCCGGCCTGCGCTTCCTTTGCTTTCTCTCTCCTTTGTATTAAAAACGAGTTTGACCCAAAAAAAAAAGGGCGGCTTGTGTCTCGGGCCTGATTGTTTTGACAGGAGACGGGCGGCTGCTGATTGGCTGCAGGGCTCCTCGGCCTATACGGCAGGCCAGCGAATCCATATGCAACAGCTCTGTCGTCAGAGCTCGGCCCTGCACGGAGCAGAGGTAGAACACGACAAAGTGAGCTTTTTTCTCCGCAGAGAAAGAGTCTTGTGTTCGCCATGGACAGATGCCGGAGGGGGGGGGTGGGGGGGGCGGGATGATGTCCGGGGCTGAAATACCCCAGGCATGCTTGTAGAGCCCAGCGTGGAATTCTGCAGTTACGCATTACACCGACCGCATAAATGTGTACGTGTGTGGAGTTGCAGCCATGCAGAGGCTACTTAAACACACATCTCTGTACACAAACACACAATCAATGAACACATTCTTTGTTGAAACAAGATTCTGGTCATGGTGGTGGTTTCTTCTCCGCATTCTTCCTCACTGTATCACACTTACAGGCAGGTTTTACGAGTGTGTGAGCTCATAGTTTCAACAGCAAGTAAACGAATACTTACATGGGTAATTGGATTACTCGAATCCAACTGAATTGAAACGGCTGTATCTGCTGAATGAATGCCTTTCTGTTTTAATCCAAGCATCTGTTATATGTCTCGGTGTGTGTTTGTGCACCCCAGTGTGTGTGTGTCTGTGTGTGTCTGTGTGTGTGTGTCTAGCCACGCTTAATCACCCTATTATTGGCAAACCCTCCCTCCTGCTCCACCTGACAGTCATGTGTCAATTGTAAAGGTGCCGGAATTGCGATATGTAACCGTTACGATGTGGAAATGCTAAGCAGGACTGAGCCCTTAAGTCTGATTGCCGTGATCTGTTTATTTGCTGGGAAAAAAAAAAACCTTGCAGGGTTACGTTTGTGGAAGATTAGTGCAGCTTTGTGTAGCCCTCGGTGCTTGTTGTACAACACTTTGTATTAAGCTTTATCAGCTTACACCTTCTATCATTACGCCGTTGTTGTGATCAACCTCACAAGATTCCCGCTGCTTGTCAGGCCGCCGTTACATGACAGTGGCACGTTTGTCACGGTGACACTTGGCCTCTGAAAAAAAGCCAAACTAATTACGTTCTCACTTTGCTGCTTCCTCTCTTTTCCTCTTGAGTGTCGTCAGGTTTCGTTCTGCAGTTAGATTTGCTTACTCAGATTATATTTATTCTGCCTCACTTCCCCAAAAGCACAAACAGAAGCTGAAGAAACTAGAGCAGACTATTGACACATAAATGTACTTTAACATGAAGCTTCTATGCAGAAAAAAATGTAATTTACTGTAAAACAGGACATTGTCTGGAAAAGGGATTTCCTGATCCTTGTTGCCTCGTGTGACATTATCGCTGACCTACATTTGATGTGCACGCTCCACTTATTTCACTCGCATTGATAGCTGTTATCCGAATTTTTGTCATCTGTGTGCTGTATTATCAACAAACCAGAACAGATGTGCCCAATAAGAGCATTACAAACATGCAGATGGTCTTATAGTGGCAATAGCAGAAGAGCTGTGCTTAGTTGTGACCGACTACAGACACAAATAAAGCAATGAAAGGCTTTTCTACGAACCTTTGTTTTTGTTGTCGAGGTCATCATTTCTTACATTGCGCATAGCAGCTGCCGTCTGCAGTCACGGGGAAGCAGCGTCAGACACAAAGGACTCACAATGGAGTCCAGGCAGGGTGGAGCAAAACCAGCGGATCAGGTTTTAAAAACAGTAAACCAAACAGAAACCAAACTCCCCTTTAACCCGATTACTCAAAGCATCTGAGGATGAAAACAAAGCACTGACGTTGCTCAGCACATTGGCATCTCCGTCTTCCGGTAAGGAGCAGGAAAGGAATTTAAACAATCACCACCTCAGTTAGAGCAAAATACAGGAGAACTTGAATAAGGCCTGGCGTGGAACAAAACCTGCAAAGTATTGTGGGATTGTAGAAAGCAAAATCAGGAATGCTCTTGGATTGACACAATCTTATCGTCACATTTGTTTGTCTCCCGAGGTTGATACCAGTGCCATGTGTAGCAAGAACAGCTGATCAAATAAAGTTCCAAAATGTTCTCAAGATTCTCTAGGCCTCATTCTTGGAACTGCATTCAAAGCAACAGTTATGATGGTTAGATCTTGAGTGTATAGAGTCGGCAACTGGACTTACCTCAAGTCGGTAAGGACATCGGTGAAGCTTGAGAACACGAAAGGTGAAAAGTCTTCACCAACTACTTGCCTAACATCTTTTCAAAAACCCAGTTTTGAGGTTTTGAGGGCATTATAATTAAAGTACCTACCTACCTACCTACCCTCTTACCTACCACCCCACCCACCCACCCACCTACCTACCTACCTACCTACCTACCATCTTACCTAGCAGCCCACCCACCCACTCACCCACCCACCCACCCTCCTACCCACCAACCCACCCACCTACCAGCTGACCTACTCACCTACCTACCTACCTACCTACCTACCTACCTACCTACCATCTTACCTACCAGCCCACCCACACACCCACCCACCCACCTACCAGCTGACCTACTCACCTACCTACCTACCTACTATCAACCATGTAATCTGATGTTTCTTCATCCACCTTTTAGGACCGGAGCACCGAGGGCAGTTTTCTCAACCTCTCCGCATCAATGCGCCGGGGTTCCTCAGAGAACAACCTGGACCTGGACCTGACCGATGGCAGTCCCAGTCCCACCCTGGGGTATGAAGTGCAGCGCAGCCGCTCCTGCTTGGACAACCTCCAGCAGAAGATCCTGAAGGTCACGGAGCAGCTCAAGATCGAGCAGACGGCGCGGGACGTGAACGTGGCCGAGTACCTGAAGCTGGTGAACAGCGCCGACAAGCAGCAGGTGGGGCGCATCAAGCAAGTGTTTGAGAAGAAGAACCAGAAGTCGGCTCAAAACATCGCCCAGATGCAGAAGAAGCTGGAGCAATACCACCGGAAGATGAAAGACAGCGAGATCCACCACGGCCCGGCCCCTCACTCCTCCGTCAAACACAGCACCATACCCAGGGAGTCTCCCAGAGAGCTGCTGAGGGACATGACGGGCAGCGGCCGACATCCAACCATGGACAAGATCAAGACCATCGGACCCGGCGTTTCTCTCTCACCTCCATTCTTCTTCAGCAAACCCAGAGAGTTCGCCAACCTCATCAGGAACAAGTTTGGCAGTGCTGACAACATCGCTCACCTCAAGACCACCCTGGATGCTTCCTCGCCGCTGCCCACCGACAGCACCGTGAAGGGGCTGAGTAGCAGCACCTCCATGGTGGGCAAGCCCAAGTATCCTAGCGACGACGAGTGCTCCTCGGGGAGCGCTTCCATCTCCGCAGACAGCAACGGGCACACGGCAGGAGGAGGCGGGGCGGCGCCAGCAGGGCCGGGTCAGCAAGGTCAGGGTCAAGGCGTAGGGCAGCATGCAGCGGGCGATGGGCCGAGCCGGCTGTCCCTGAGCCTGGAGGAGGTGCGAGAGATCAAAGATGCTCAGAGCCAGCTGGAGGAGGACATGGAGGAGATCAAGGCTCAGTTCAAGAGGGAGTACGGCATCATCAGCCAAACGTTACAGGAAGAGCGATACAGGTCTGTTTACACTACAGTTTTCCCTTCTCAACATTCACCATCTGCACCTCATCAAACTCTGACTTTCAGGGGGCTATGAACGATCTCTTACCACTAGATGATAGATGGGAGCACCGGCATTTCAGACCAAAACAAAGAGGCAGACCCCTTTCACTAGCTTTGAGTTTCACTTTAGCTTTAGCCTTTTGCTAGCACGGCTCTCCATGCCAAAGCAGTGCTGACACAAGTGTTGCTGGGAAATGGAATGTGTTTTATTGGTTGGAATAGACTTTGGAGAGTCTCTGTCCACTGAAAGCTAAACTACGCCGGTCTGTATGTGTCTAAAGTAGTCTGAGGGGAGGGGTTAACCGGCACTAAAAACTAGGGGTGTCCCGATACAACTTTTTCACTTCAGATACGATACCAACATTGCAGCCGTAAGTATTGGCCAATATCGATCCGATACGATATCGGCACATATCATACTTCCTTTTATTACTCATTTTGTAGTGTTGAGTGTAAGAAAAGGCTTGATCAAGTGATATTACTCAAACAGAGAACAACAGTCAGCAACAGTGGTTAAGAAAACTGACCCATTTATTATTAACTAATGGCTTACATGCATTTACACATTAAACATAAGAATATTCTACATAGAAGTGCTGGACTGGACTGCATGTATTGGAGTGCTTATATCGGAGATTTTACATACAGGCCGAAATAATCCAACACTCATTCTTTTTGGTGATACTGGACCGAAATCCGATATCAATATCGGGACACCTCAACTAAAAACACTAAAACTAAGGACAAGAAAGCTCAGATGTCAACAAACCTAGATGCAGTTTGACTGCTCGAGACGCCATAAAGCAATGTATTGATGCTACATTGAAGTTTGATTAGACTTAAAATCTTCCTTCATTCTCCCGCAATGACTCTTCAGGTACGAGCGCTTGGAGGACCAGCTGAATGACCTGACCGAGCTTCACCAGAATGAGATGGCCAATCTGAAGCAGGAACTGGCCAGCATCGAGGAGAGGGTGGCCTACCAGGCTCACGAGAGGGCCAGAGACATACAGGTGTGTGGGGTGACGTTCACACCACTGGTGTTTTACCTTTACCGAGGTGTCATTTAACCAACTAGAGGTGAATCTGTTGTCTGTAGAAGCATCACATCTCATTTGTGATGCTGAAATATCCTCACACATAGGGATGGGTATCATTAAGGTTTCATCCAATAACCAGTACTTTTGAAATGCTGCCGGTGCTTAAAGAATGGAAAACATACAAACCTCGTCCAAAAAAGTAGCATTTTATTTTTGGGGCTTTTTGTGATGTGCAAGTTGAACAGAATATTAGTTCTTATTCACTGCTGGTAATTTACCTACGAACACCTATTTACATACTTAATTGTTTAAAGAAGATTTACAAAGCCATGCTTTATAACATATGAATTGTCTTGATAGCATGTACAGTCTACACAACAAATACTATTTTTACAACATAGCAATATGTCATTTTACACCTGAATGATGGTGACTCCACTGTTGAAAATGGATGGAGGTCTTTCACCACAAATTTTAACTGCTCTGTGAATTTCGTCCACTTTTTCTTTAATCAATTGAGCCCTTTCGGGTGCAATGCGGTGGAAAAGACTCTGTAGTTTTAGTTGTGGTTCCGTTGGGGGGGGTGTCTGATTGCGATCAGCGTGTGGGGGACGGGGTGGGGGGTTTGTGGTTGTGAAGCA
>CAESWR010000118.1:1622555-1635767 GCA_903171835.1 Mullus surmuletus | reverse complement strand
GGGTTCCTCAGTAAACACAGGGAATGTAGGTAAAGGTGGCAGCCGTCCATAAAGCTATAGATGATGGTTTCAATAGGCTGCCAGTCACCCAGATTCACTATTTATATGCTTCTTGTAATGTGACACAGGCGGGCGTGCGGCCTTGGCTTTGGCATTTGGAGCGAGAGGTCACACCGGTCCTCCATGGTGACTCGTCCGACTGCCCGCTTCGCTTTAAATGCGAAATGGACGTTATGTCACAGCCTTTTTGTGCGGCAAAGGCATTTTTTAAAATCCGGGCGTGGATAAAACGGGTCGTCAAACCCTCTCTGCAAGGTCATGGAGAGAAGCGGATCAATTCTGAACTTTTTAATCTGACATTTTTTTGATTGTTCACATTTTTGTCGCATTATTCCCTGGAGTAGAGCGGCAAAAAGGGGACCTTAAGCGAAAAAAATAAATCATCATAAGCCATAATAAATTCTAGACTTTGAAACCATGCGAAGGGGACAACATGTTTGTTGTTGCTGTTTGCTGTGCTGGTTCCGCCCAAGGTTTCTTCCATTAAAGGGAGTTTTTCCTGGCCCTGAAAGCTAGCTCTTGTGGGACTGTTGGGTCCGTAGTTTAAAGAAGTCTTCCAGCGCGTGATCTAGACCTGCTCTTTGTTAAAGCACCTACAGACAACTGTTTGTTATGAATTGCCATATAAATAAGGTTGAACTGAAATGAATGTGCTTTTATAATAACACAACTACACAGTCTCAGGATTTGTTGTTGTGGGAAAAGGGGCCACTTCTTATGATCTTATATACACTTTGACATCTCTTTAGTCACTCCCTGCTGGCGAGTAACAACAAAAAGCAACATTTACAAGCAGATGAAGAAGACAAAAAAGGCCTCTAAATGAAACACAAATATCTTTGTATTTTAGGGAAATGAATGTGTAGCTGGATGGCACTCAGCTCATTCGCTCATTCACACACTGATGGTGGAGGCGGCCATGCAGGGGACTCACCTGCTCATCAGGAGCAATTGGGGAGGGGGGTCAGTGTTTTTGATCAAGGACGTTTCAGCACCGACAAGCCGGGTGGATTGAACCGTAAACTCTCTGATTACACTTCTGCCACGGCCGGGACGCCGCTTTAAATCATCCCGCGTAGATGCAAAGACGCTCTTGTGTGTTTTTCTATGGTTTATGAGCAGAGGACGGCGTGCGCCGGCAGCCACGGCGGCACGGCTCAGTGGGTCGTCTGGCCCAGTCGTGATTAGAGGGCTCCCAGTTTGATCACCTGACCCAGATAGTCAGAGTGTCCTTGAGAATGTGCTCTTTTACCATTTGAAGAGGGAAATCACTGAAAGTTCTGGATGACTCACACAACCAGATACAGCGAGATGTTATAAAGCAGGACGGATCATAAAAAATTCTTCTTTTTGAATAAGAATTTTAGATTTGTGGGATCTCTGGCTGTCAGCAGCAGGGGTGCGCGCTGTTTCCTGCCGAATGGTGGTGTTCAGTCACCATGAGGAAATGTAGATGCTATTCCAGCGTTTTGCGATGGAGGCAGAAAGTGCAGATGGATGGACTGCAGGAGCCGAACCTCAGGCTGCTGCAAAATCACACCCAAGGTCGGCAAGACGATATATTTCTGTTTCTGTGGAAGAGCGCCGGCGAGAGCTGCAGCCCAGAGGTTTACATAACGGATGGCTACGGATGCGGACAAGAAGCAGGGAAAACAAAAATGCACGTTGGGAATTTTCGGGGAGACGGAGGAGCACCGTTACTGACGGCTTTATTTCACACAAAGATAATCAGACGCGCCAAACAGCTTGTGTTATTCAGTCCTGTTCAAGGTTGAACAGCTTATCAAGTTGTCATCTTCCCATCTGCCTGCTGAACTAACATTTCCCCGTTATCTCTCCTCTTCCTCCTCTCTTCCTCCTCTTCCTCTTCCTCCTTTTCTTCCTCCTCCTCTCAGGACTTCTGGAGGACGAGCGTCTGGCCAGTGCTCATCAGGCGGAAGCCTTCACGCGCCAGATACAGAACCTGCAAGGTATTGGCTTAAGAAAAATGTCCACCGCAACGATAATTAGACCCCCACTGGGTCACTCACCCACCCACCCAACCCAGTTTATCAACACCTGCAACAGGCTGAAATATTGGAAATCGATGCCACATATTTACCTAATGATTTTCTTATGTTTATGAGTGAGCTTTTTTTGCCCAGTAAGCTGTCAGCAGAGAAGAATCTGTTGCCGTTAATCAGCAGCTCCTCCATCTTCACTGTCACATATATGGATTTCTATTGTNNNNCCCCCCCCCCCCCCCCCCCCCCACCCCCCCTCTCAGGGAGCAGAGGGGCCGCGTGTTTCAAGATGTAATCGAGTACAAGTTTGCAGTCATCTGTGGACTGGGAGGCATTATCTTCTTTATTTTTTCTTCTCAACAATTTTATTATGTTTTTGTAGATAAAAAACCAATCAGTAAATCCTGTACACAGGCAAAAAAAAAAAAAGATAAGGAAAAAACATTAAATTGAAACACCCCTGATGTTACATATGGGAAATGCTACAGTCATTATCAGGCCCCTCTCCACTCTCAAAAAAAAACTTGGAGGAGTAGCAGCAAATATGTCTTTAAAAACAGTTGGTACAATGATGTTACACCGGCGCTTGCGCACAAATTAAAAGTTTAAACATGTTATTTTAATGATATTTGCTTTTATTGTTTTGCTTTCATTGTCGTTGGCGTAAATCGGGCTGCAAAAGATGATATTTTCCTAGAAACTAGTGTGATGCTGGTAAGAGTCTCTTACCATCCGTTACATCAGCTCAAACTGTACCCACACATGCACAGACACATGCAGGAACACACACCACCCACACACACCCTGATGCAGGTTGCAAACCACAGGTGAGATCATACACACACACATATACACCGCTTATGATAATGCATTCTCACCTACGCATGGCTGCAACACAAAGCAAACCCCCACCCCCTCCCCTCCTATCCCCCCCCCAGCCCAGCTGCGCTCCGTGCAGGAGGAGATGGACAGCCTGGAGGAGGAGAAGGAGAGCGAGCTGGCCGAGGCGCAGGAGGAGCTGCGCGCCGCCCAGGAGGAGGTGCTCCTGCTGCAGCAGGCTGCCGAGGAGGCGGCGGCCGAGCGGGAGAACGACATCGCCTCCCTGCAGGAGGAGCTGTGCCGCCGGCGGGCCGAGCTGCAGCGCCTGAGCGAGGAGACCCAGGAGTACGAGCTGGAGATCACCACGCTGAGGGCCGAGATCAGCATGAAGAGCCAGCGCAGGGAGGCGGAGAGGAGAGAGGGTGAGGGGGGGGGCACTTAAAGGGATAGTTCAGGCAAATAAGAGCATTCACAAGTCCAGAAAACACATTTGAAGCCCAGTGGTGAAAAGTTAAGGGTGATCAGATTTTCATTTTTGGGTGAAATCTCCCTTTAAAACACAATGAGCAGCTGTGATTTTTTTTCTTCTTTGCAGCAGCAGCATGAAGTCAATCAGGTCACTTTTCTTGTCGATTTTCTACAGCGCCAACTCATACCCGACACTTATCTCTGCACTTGGACACGGAGCAGGTCGCTTCAGTATTTATATATTCACAGAGGCCCAACAAACAGCGTGGGCCGGCGATCAGTCTTTGGGGCCGACACCGTGAAAACAAAGCGTGATTTTATGCATCTACTTACCGCAGTGTCACATCATGTTTGCATCCCAAAGTCAGGCTCGTAAATCATCCCCGGGTTTTAATAAATATTACAAATGTGAGTGCAGAGAGTGTCATGGGAGTGTCGTGTGTGTGTGTCTGCATGTGTGTGTTTGTGTGTGTGAGTGTGTGTGTAACTAGGATGCCAGAGATGTGAAGTCATGAAGGGGAGGGACACGGTTATAAAACATGATATCATAGCCGGACTCTGCAGCTGAGGCCGGGGCGGGACCGAGGGAGGAGGGGGGGGGACCAGAACCCTGCGTGATCTAATTGTCTTCTTTTGTGAAAAACGTAAAAGATATCTCACATTTGTGCGTGCAGCAGTGGCGTGCATAGACTTTTTGTAGGGCAGGGGCGAAAAAGAACCACTGACACTTTGACATGTTTCATGTTCAGCAAATGTCACATCGCCTTAAAACACACTAACTAGACTCAAGTTAGTTTGGAGTTAGGAACGGCATCAATGAGAACTGTGTGGATTCAACCGTGGACTCTGCAGAACACACAGAGACATGGATGTATAATAAATCCCTGGGGGGGTCTAGGGGTCATACCGCACAACATTTTCAGTTAAGTTGATGCCATTTCCTTATTCTAGTGCATTTTGACACCATGTTAGCGTGCGCTTTTGCCACCAAAGAGGCCACTTTATCATGTTTTGACCAGAAAGCGCACTTTCACTCAACTCAACTCAGGCTTTATTCACAGAGCACATTTAAAGCAACCAGTATTGACCAAAGTGCTGTTCAGACAGACAGACCCATACAATGCCGCAAATTACAATAGATAAAGTGAAATAAGATTAAAAAAAATTGAAATACATAATAATAAGTAGAATAAAATCAATTAGAATTAGATTAGGATTTTTGCCAGATATCCTCTGAAACTTGATTAAAAGCCAGGGAGAAGAGGTGTGTCTTTCAGGAGGATTTAAAGACTTCAGTTGATCCTGTTAAGTTTATTGTGTTTTGCAAACCAGGGGGGCCCTTTAGTGTGTGTTTTCAACAATTGGGCCACGAGGGAGGCAACCACTGCCCCCTGCCCCCCCCCCTGCACACCACTGGCATGGACTCTTGTAACTCCATTCCACATGTGCTGCAAAACGCTTTAAGGTGACTCCTGTCTGACCCCCCCCCCCCTCGACCCCCCCCAGGAGACGTGGACCTGCTGAAGGAGGAGTGCCGTATGCTGCGGGAGGAATGCCAGACCCTAAAGGAGGACAACCAGCGTCTCTCCGAGAGGCTGCAGCTGCTCCAGAGGCAGCGGACGTGGTGAGGGGGTCAACGGCTGCTCGCTCATCAGCTGTGCTAACTCCATCAGCTGACCGGGTGGGGGAGGGGGGGGAGTGGGGGTACCCTGCGGAATAGCCGCCCTCAACCACAGTCGCCCTCGCATTACACCTCATTTAGAGAACACCGGCCACCTGTCTAATCACCCCAATCAAATTGTAATATCACATGAGGGATTACGCAGCAGTGCTTGATTAGTCGATGAGTAGATTGCCAGAAAATGAATCACTTTGGAGATTCAAAGCTGGTTCTCGACCTTGGAAATAGCACGAGCTGCTCGGGAGTTTAAAATGCGTCACGCAATCTTCTTGAGCAAATGGAGAAATGGGCAAACTTAATCTTAATACCATCAAAAGCAAAGAAGCGATTCCCCCGGCGGCTCCATCAGCGCCACGTTTGAACTCTCGAGGCCACTTGTAGCCGAAACGCTGGAAATGACACGCAGCGCTTCTGCCTTCACCTTCCAGCTCCAGCGTCTACTTGTCGCTGAAGGAGGAGGACCCGGACGGGAAGGAGATGGAGACGGGCGCCGACGAGGTCATGACGGAGACCTACATGACCATGGCCCAGCCGGAGAACTGCCGCCTGGTGGACGCCTCCATCCAGAAGAACATCTCCTTCGACGGGAAGCCGATGACGCCGACCAGCTGGAGCGGCGGCGTCGGCGAGATCTTCTCGCTCAGGGACCAGCTGAAGCAGGCCGAGGAGAAGGCCTCGCAGGTCCAGAGGGAGGTACGACCGCTTCAGCTCCTACATTCCAGGTTTTTGGCTCTACGAAATGATTTACAGCATCAGCAGTTTTGGAATTGTTTGAGAACTTCTTGAACCATGACCTCCACACTCAGGACAAAGACTTTCAGCTTATGATTTCTTCTCCTATTTATTTGACTGGCAGCAACAGTGTGTCTGTTCAAAGCTATTCCAGCCGTGTTTTGTGTGTGTGTGTTTTTTATTTTTAATCCAACCAAGACGCGAGCTTCACTCCCAGCAGCGCTGCACCTCCACCATGTCAGGACGCCGATTGTGTCTGACACACTTCTGCCGCTGATGAATTTCTTTGTTGCCACAAAGTTATAAAGTTTTTAGTGGACCAACTCTGACAGCAGACAAGTGCTCGATTGGAAGTAATTGCTGCAGTTTGACTTGCGGTGTTGCTCACTCTGTGCTGGAAAAGCTCCAAACATTTTTTTTCTCCCCTCGCAGCGCTGAAAAACAGGGAAGGTTGGCCTCAGGTTTAAAAAAACCCCCAAAAAACAATAAACAAAAACAAATTACCCTTCAGCAGCTTTGCTAAAGAGATGGAGCAAAAGTAGGTGAAATATTATTTACAGAATGAATTCAAATCAAAGTCAACAAATCTTGTTATTGATCACAGCGAGCAGCAGGGGAGTTACTCGGCCAGTCGATTCAAAGTGTTATTTTTTCCCAGCATTATGAAATACAGTGAAGGTAAAAAAATGTTAATTAGAAATACAAACAATCAGAGCAAAACATAAACATCAATAAACTTTTACTGAAATGGTGCCAATTCATAACAAAGAGCATGTAGTTGTATTTTTACAGAGACCCAACAATCCCACAAGAGCAAGCACTTGGTGGCTGGCTGGGAAAACCTCCCTTTAACCAAGGAAACCTGGAGCAGAACCATGCCTCGGATGTTTCCGCTTAAAAGGGGGAATTAAAGGAAAATAAAGGGATTAATATGACACATTAAAGTTAGATTGTGTACATTAAAGCACCAATGTGAAACCATGTTAGCATAAATAATCAAAATGGTGCAACAACAAATCCATCTTCATCTCCTAGTATTCCCTGATATTCCAGATGTTTCGGTAAAACATGGAATCCAACATCGCACCGTGAAAAAGCATCTTCGTATTCTTTTTGTGCCAGTCAGAAACACACTTACTTGCACTTACCAGGTCGGTGTTTGGTAAGCGCAGGTCATCAGGACGTATGATCGAGTGGTCCAAAATCCGTGCTGACGGACCACAAATCTCAGCTCCGAGAATCGAGCCCCATAAGCTTCAAACAGTAGAAACATATCAGAGATGAATCTGCGCCTCCAAGCCACACAGAGTGATTTGTGGACAAACGGCAAGATTTGACAATCGATTGCGTGAGTGTTGGCAGATTCCCGGAGTGATGCGAGGCAGCGGCGGCGGCGGCGGCGGCGGCAGCGAGTGTTTGATGTGTTTTTTTCCGGCAGTGTGACGGCCTGAAGATGGAGCTGCAGGAGCTGCAGGTGCTGTACGACAGCAGCCAGCGTGAGCGGGTGGAGCTGGAGGAGGAGCTGCAGCGCTGCAAGGCCGAGCTGGAGAAGCTGTCCGGGGGGTCTCAGGTGAGTGGGGGGGGGGGCGGGGCCACAACTCGGACAAGCTGATTTCTATATATATATAAAATACTGAGCTGGAAGTCGGGCGAAACATCCTACATTCTTCTGTCTTCTGCACGCACACTGTGGACTAACACATCACACACCTCGCCTCACACCCCCCCGTGCCCCCCCTGTGTGTCGAGCCCACTTTTTCTGTGTGTCATACAGCAGCGATATGTGTGTTTGGATATGGGCCGACCCGGCCCGTCAGCTCATATCCGCCTCTCTTCCGTGCTTTGGGCCGGGGGGCGTTTCCTCTCGCCGTGTCTGCGTCCTGATCTCTCTGTGACAGAAATGCTTTTAATACTGTTGTCGGACAAAAAACAACAAAATCTGCACACAAAAACAAAACAAACAAAAAAAGGGAAGAAAAGAAAAGATTTTTGATTGATTTTTGTTTCTTGCCTTCAAACTGGTTTCTGTTGATTTGACGGAGGTGTGAAGAGACGACTTGGGAGGGAAACGTTTTTGTTATCTGCATAACAATGATGCGAACGTTTGAGAAAAAAACAAAACAACACACAGCGACAAAATCTCTACTTGCAATTGTGTTTGGAGTTTTTCTATTTCAAAAGTCTCCGACGTCAGATGACGGTGGGGGGGTTGGGGGGGCGGGAACAGACAGGGAGTAGGAGTTTGGATCCGAGGCTTCACGCTTGCTTCATTTGATCAGTTCTAACTTTCCCAGCAGCACAAAGGCTAGCAGGCGCCAGCCTTTCATTTAACTTTGCCAAAGCAAAGGTAACTAAGCAAAACAAAAACATGGACCTACCTCGGAAAAAAACCCCCAAAACAGCGAATCAAAGGCACAACTGCCTCAATTTGCATCCTGCGCGCCTTGTTTCCCTAATATCATCACAGGGCGAAACACTAGTTTCTCTCCAATTATCACTCGCTCACCGAGATGAAATAAATCAAAGCGAAAATAGGAAATGAGAGCCGGAGCGCTTAAGCTACGCTCTTTTGTTGGCAGCGGTAGTTGCCAACCGGTTCCTCCAGATCCAAAACCATCTGTCAGACGGAGTAAGAAGGTGGGGGGGGGNNNNGGGGGTCTGGCATATTTAGATATTTAGAATTAGATATTCTGCGTTTTACACTCACTTGCCGTGGGAAACGGGCCTTGAAAGTGCTTGAATTTGACTTTGGAAAACACGTCTCCTAAGTGTGTCTCTTCAAACCTGCTTCTCTCAGCTCTAAAGCGTGTACGGAAACCTGCACTGGAGGGAAAATATGTGTAAAAAAAGGAGCACAGAGAAGTTCCAGGAAATTGCAGCAAAGTTTGCGTGTGTTTTGTCCCCGACAGCCGTGACGAGGTGTCTCTGCGTGGTGTCAAACTGTCTACCCGTGCCTGTCTCTGCCGCTGCTGTCCCTATTCTCTGAATGTCCATGACCTCTCAGCCTGACCGACTCGGCTCACAAATCACACTTAAGACGAGGAGAGAGACAAAACTTCTACAGTGTGCCAGTCGCCACACTCTTTTTTCCTGTTTCTTTTGCTTTTTGATGCTTTCCTCCACCCTAACCTTTGACCAATAAATCACAGCAACCCACTCCCTCTTTTATCACAGCTCATGCCATTCTTTTAAGTTCCGAACCCGTGGTTGCGTGGTCCATTTTGTCACACCTGCACCTGTTTGTGTTTATTTATTTGTTGACTTTATTTGCAATCCATCCATTCATTCATTCATCCCTTCATCCTTGTGGCCCTTGTGTTTGTTTTTATTCCCTCCTCCAGAGATTCATCCATGCGTCTGAGCACCCTGTTCTCTCCATCCCCTTCATAGGAATGATTGTGATAGTGGCTGTGGTCTGGTGCTGGTTGTCGGAGCTGGCGTCCCAGAGAGCAAGGTATGGGCGGAGCTTATCTCTAACTTGATCCGTCGTGTGTGTGTGTCTGACACGCAGATCGAGGCCTCCAATCGGCTGGGAATGAACATTCGCGGTTCGCTCTCGGCGGTGCTCGGGCCGTGCAGACGCTGTGCTTTTTCCTTTGGTTTGTTTGGCCACTTCAAAGACTCTGTGTGAGAATTGCGCTCGCGAGCAAACAGAGGCGAGAGGACGTTTGTTCTCGGCAATTATGGAACTGTTGGCACACGAGACGCCCGAGATTCATCAAAGACAAACATGATTTTGAATCTTAAATCAGGAGGTGGAAGCTGCGGCAGCAAACGCCATCAGCATCGACTGCTCGGCCGATCGATGGCGGGGGGGTTATCACGGCCGCGCTGCATTCCTGCATTAATATGTGAGGATGCCGAGCGGCGGCCGCAGACCCGCCGACGTTTGATGCACGAGCGCTGATGTGGCAGCAGGGATTTGGCTGGTGTCACACGCTGAGGAGATGTACGAGTCGATGAAGCGTGAACGTGACTGCTAATGACAATCTGCTCTGCTTGAATACTCACAGTACATACAAATTGTGTGTATCCTGAGTAGTCAAGAAAAAAAACAACATTCTTTGTTGGTCTTGTGCTGTTTGAGATGACGCAGGACTGACAAATAACAGAGGAAAAAGGTCCAGGTGATGTTAAACACGCGTCCATTCTTTAGTCTACATCCAAATCTTATCTTAAATATCTCCATCCATCATGTGGACGCTCAGATTGTGGCCCGTCGACTTCTGGTTGTCCAATCGATGCAGGCTGGACGTTTACCCCAAATCTGGACATCAAAAGTACAAATTAGGGCGGAAAACTGGGCAAAATAAAAAAACCTAAATGATCTGCACAGCCGGATGCCGCTTAGGCGACTCAAAGAATGTGTATTGTTTAAAAGACCCTTTAAAAAAAATAAAAAAAGGTGTATGCAGGAAGTATTTGGAGTGCCTGTGGTGACGGGAGGGTCTGAAATGATGAAATGATGCTAAGTGGACACAGAACGGGTGGGCAGTATGTCATGAAAAAAAAAGAAACAAGAAAATGTCTTGATAGATGATGGAAAATCAACATGGACGAGACTGTTTGACATTTTCGGAAACGCACCTGCTTACTTTGAGAGCCGAAACCTAGACGAGATGCGATGATCTATGTGGTAGCAAACGATAACTCCCAGAATGCTGATTGGCTGTAGCATATCATGCTAGCTTCTCGCACACACTGGAAGCCAAGTCAACAGACAGCTCAGTTTGACGGCGCGCATGTTTAAAAAGCTAAATCTGAATCTTATCTCCGCCCTCCGTCATGTTTTCACAAGTCTCGCCGTGTTTGTCCATCTGCTAGCAGGATTAGCCAAACCAAGCCAACTCAACAAGGCCGCCGTCGCGTACAAACATCGAGCAAATTACAGGCGGATCGAAATGATGTTTTCGTCTCTGCTCCTGCGCGCCTAACGCTGTGTTTGCCGAATTCCTGCACAAACCGAAACGTAGAAGCAACAATTAGTGGCGTGCGGGGGAGGGTTACTATTTCTTGGTGACACACAACAATGATGGCCAACCAGCCCGGAAACCAAGAATTGTTGTTTCTGCTTCTGCTATTTGTGTCTGCGTTTAACAGGCGCTAGTTAGCCAGTTAGCAAGATAAGCTAATTAGCTCAGCTGACAGCAAACGTAAAGTGACCACATTTCTAAAATGAAATGCTAGGACGTTTCCAGATCGCAAATGAAAATAAATGAAAAGTTATTCAAATGAAATGACGAAACTGGGACAGTTCTTCTCTGAAGGTAGCGTGCAACCGGCTACCGTAATAACTGTTGGTCTTGTCTGTGCGCAACATGCTCAATCGTGCTTTCGGCTACCTATGCGGCTACCGTAATAAGTGTTGTCTGCGTGCAACATGCTCAATCGTGCTTCCTACCCGGCGACCGCAATAACCATTTTTCTAGACAACACGCAACATTTTTTTTGTCAATCATAAAACACTGAAATCGGGGACATGTTTGGGGACAGCTTTAACCGGGGACAGCTCATCCTAAACAGGGACTGTCCCCGGAAATCGTGGACGTCTGTTCACCTTAAGCAAACGATAACGATAACTGACTTTCTGCTTCCTATGCGGCGACTGTAATAAGTGTTGCCTGCGCACAACATGCTCATTGCGCTCCGTACCCAGCTACCGTAATAGCCGTTGTTCTAGTCACCCGACTTTTCTTAATCATAAAACGCTGCCATCGGGGACATTTTCAGGGACAGGCCATTCAAAACGGGACTGTCCCTGGGAGTCAGGGACGTCTGGTCACATTAGGCAAACCATAACAATACCTTACCGTAACCTTACGTAACGAGCGAGAGTACTAGCAGTTTTCCGAGAAAATGCGACCGCATACAGAAAGCGCGAGAGGGCTCCACTTGTAATGGTTACGGAGCCGTCCAGCTCTTTCTGTATGCGGTCGCATTTTGGCCGGCGAGCAACGTGAGGAAGGTTTGTACCTCCTCAAAAGAGAACGGCGAGCCCCTTTTTACATTACAACAAAGAACAAGAAGAAGAAAGAAGAATAGAGCTGCTCTGTTTACTCCATGTGTGGCTCCTATCGATGAGGCGCTGACGCTGTGCCGAGTCTCTGAGCCAATCAGTGTCTGTACCTGAAAAGTACCAGGCTGCTTTTGTTGGAACCCCCGAGGAAGCAGGTACTCAAAAAGTAGCACCAGGTACCAGGTACTTTTACTCAGTGGAAACGCACACAAATGCGAGTAGAGTCGAGTAGCGGCGATACCGTCAGTGGAAACGCGGCATAAGTGTTGTCTGTGCGCAACATGATCACTCGCGCTTCCTCTCCGGCTACCGTAATAACCACTGTTCGAGTCAACACGCAACATTTTTTTTCTCAATCATAAAAACGCTGAAATAGGGACATTTTCGGGGGCAGTTCATCTGAAAAGCGGGGACTGCCTCTAGAAAATCAGGGACGTCTGGTCGCCTTAAACAATGATAACTCCCAAAATGTCAAACTACTCCTTCCCTGCTGACACGATGAGCCGACGCGCGGCGCTGGCGGAGCCGCGGCCTCGGCTGACACCTAACACTGCTCTTTTCATGTCTTCCCTCAGGGGAGTGAGGTAGGTTGGAACTCCATTTTGACTGTCACCGCCGCCGCCGCGGTGCTGCTAATGATGACTAGCTTGTTGAGAGCCCTGGTCCGATGTTGAGTGGACGGGCCACAGCTGTACAGGGACAGACGTCTGCTCCGGGACGGCCCTCCTCCCCTCCCACCGCGTCCACACACTCAACTGGAAACTCTAAATGTGATGATGGAGCTGGCGAGCTCGCGGGCCGCGCTGCGTCCGACGGGAAGGTACAAGATACGGACAGAATGAAAAAAAACAAAAAAACACCCCAATGTAGTCAGTCTGTGTGGACGACGACGGGTTGACCTGCGTGACCCCCCACACCGGGACCCCGATAAATGTAAGCTAGTGTCGTGTGTCACTCCTCCTTTGTGTACGTCTGTGAATATGATTTCTCTCTTCTCTTGCTAACAATGTGATTAAAAAAAAAATGAAGGTTCTGTCAATGTGCAAGAATTTCTACATTTATTTAACCATTATTTATTTATTTGTGTGTTTAAATACTGTTCATACTCGTCCGATGATGACGATTCTACACTGCATCTGATGCGTTGAAATCCCTGAGATGTGTAAATATAAACGGTTGCATTTTACTGTTAGTGTTCTATTTATTATGACTTATTGCCCCCCCCCCCCCCCGCCCCCAACACTAGATGCAAGAAATACTTCAAATGTAAATGTTCTTTTCACTGTACTGCATCTTACATCACCCAGTTAACGTCACCCGCAGTGTTTTGTCACTTTTTTGCACATCGCTCCGGGCTCAGCCACTTCCGCCTGCCGCTCGCCATTATTGTCTCGTGTCTGGCCCTGAAATGAGACCCCCCCCCCCCCCCCCCC